>VYZQ01010409.1:0-23375 GCA_013400655.1 Mystacornis crossleyi
CTTCAGCTTTGAGGAGAGCACGCCAAATCTCCAGAAATGAAAGTGTCAGCAGAATTTACCTACCAGAGTTTGAACAAGTGGTATTTTAATTTGTTTGGAAACGCCAGAAGGTTTCAGGAAGAGAAAGGAAAGTTAAGCAGGAAGCTGCTGAAGCACAGGTGTTAAGAACATGCACATTTTAGAAAGAGAGCTCGAGTTTTGGTGTGGTGACATGACACAGGATAAAGAGTTCAGCAGACACACTGGTTAACATGCCAAACATCTATAACCAATCACTGTGGCCTAGCTTTGTTTATTGGGAATCACTTTAGTAACCTGAAGTCACAAATAAGCAGTAAATAACAAAAACTACAGATAAACACAGGTTACACATGCAAATTCCTGTTCACATCTCACATGTGCAGGTACATTAAGAGCACAGTTCTAAAGAGTCTCGACAAAACCAGGTTTAAACAAAAAAATGGTGTTAAAATGCAAGTATGAAAACTTCCCATGTGAAGAATATAAAGATACCTTTGTCCCTTTCAGGACTCCAATGCTGCTTTTGATATACCAGAGATGGACGAGAGCGACGAGATTCAAGTAAAAGCAGGAAGAGCTCGAGGAAATAATACTGGTCAGAGAATGGGCATTTACTTCTCACTAAAAATACACGGAATAGCTGAATAGGAAAGTCTAGCAAGAGCTTAGGAAAAAGAAAAAAAAAATCACAAAGTTGTAAAGCTGACTAATCACTAATTTTCCTATTTGCTATCGATAACAGCAGTGACATTAAAAGAAACTGCAATTCAACATTTAAAAATGCAACTTACATTTAAAGACTTTTCCAAAGTGAAATGCAATGACAGCCTTACACTCAAAATTAAATAGCTGCTAGGCTCAGACCAAAATACGGAATGTTCTAGATTAAATAAAAATACAGTGTTACTTTTCATTTTTTATTCAGGGTGGAATTGAGAGACAATTTCTGAAGCTTGAAAGGAGTAAGTTCCATTTAAATGCAGTTTTCTTCTCAGAGATGAGCTTTCCACAAGGGTGCAAGATTTTTTTTTCTGTAATTGCTTGAAGTGTCAGAACGAAAAGTTGTTGCCATTCTCACATTAAGAACAAATTGTTGTCATTAACTTAACTGCAAATGCTTTTTGCTACAACATTTAACACATGAACAGACCTATAATGCCTACTGTATTTCACTAAAACAAAAGAAGAATACAGTATTTCCATCTACTACTTGTACTGCTTTTAAAAAAGATTAACATTAAAAACAAAGCCACGTTTTTCTTACATCCTTCCTTCTTTTTAAGCTTCTTTCTTTTGCCTGTAGTCTTCTGCCATTTTATCCAGAATTTTCTGTTGAAAGAAAGCAGTCGTATTTGGGATATATTTAAAGAGTCTCCCACGGGCACAACGTAAAGAACAGAATCATAAATCCAATTTCCACGCTGGAAGTCTGTGAACGTTCAGTGCACTGGCAAAGGTCGGAACTAACAGGGCTGGCACTTCTCCCTAGCCTGGAGCGGAGCTGCCCTCGGCAAGCCAAGGGAATTCCCTCCCCTTTTGTCCTGGACTTGGGACAGCGATCCTGCCACTTACCTGGGTGGATCTGCCCTCTACAGAGGCAGGGACACAACCCCTGCCCTGCCCGGTTAGTTTGGAAGTTTGATGAGTTTGTTACCACTTTGGTGACACTGGGTAACACCAGCGATTCACCGATTTAATTTTTCCTGCTCTCCAAGCAGAGGAAACTCCCAGCTCCAGCAGTGCCACTGTGAAACAGAAGCTGCATCCCCCCCTTCCCTCCCCAATTCCAAACTCCACCATGGTCACACCCACGAGCAGCTCACTCATCATTTCTACCACGGAAAAAGCAAAGCACATCACGTTTCGTTTTAGTAATAAAGTTCACAAATTTTCATTATGCCCCCCTTCCCTTTTTACAGCAAGACTTTAATGTCCCGTAAGCAGGTACCTCAATGGAAAATAAAAAGAAAAAAAACACTATGGTGATGGATGAGGTGGGTTTTCTTCCTACAGGACCCTGCACGGGAGCTGGTTTTCTGATCTACTCCTTCACAGTGTTGTTTGTTTGGTGACAATTTCTGTGCCATCTGCCCTCCTGGGCCCTCTGTTTATTTAGGGTTCCCTGTTAGTGCCAGAAGGCAAATGTTTGGAGTCTGAGGTGCCACGTTCTCCTTCTCTGTCGAGCTCCTGGGTTTTGCTTTCAGCTCAGGGGTCAACTGCCACGAAATGCATTAATGTGACACTGCAGGACCATCAGAATTCCTTTGGGATTGCCCTTTCCTGGAGGTGATGTTTGCAGCTCACAGTCTGAGGTTACAGCAGCAGCACTGTCACTCATGCCATGCAATCATGTGATACCTCGCCCAGTTAGAAAATGTAAAAAGTGCTCACAAAATCAGAAGTTGCAAAGGTTTTTGGTTTTTTAAATATATAAAAACTTCATCTTAAGCTTTGTTGACTGGTTAAAAACACTCTTAAAGGGACAACTGGAAGGGATCTGGGCCATTTGTATTTACTCTGCATTGCTACTTCTAAGCCTGGCCTTATTCCAGTTGGAATTCCCTCTTTAATCCGAATTTACAAGATAGAAAAATGCTGGAGCCCCTCTTTAAACTGGTATTCTGCATATTACTTTCACAAGATGAAGTTTTGGAGAGGTCTGCCTAGAGTTAAAAGTTAGAGAGTAAGCCAATTTCCACTGCCTGAAAGGTGTTTTTATTATTCTCAGTCCGGTCTCGTTGAGCTCTATTCCCCAGAAAGAATCAAGCCATTTAAAATGAACAAGTTTTTGCCTTACCTTCAACTTTTGATAATGAGGAAGGCTGCTGCAATGGGTCTTTTTTGCAACATCTTCATTTGTGTAGAACAGGGAACACAATTTGCAATAAAACCCTGTTTTGGGTACCACATAATTCACACCTAGAGGAGTAAACACCACAAAATAAACTAAGAGATCTACTCTACATCATTTCTTTTAATGTCATATGTCATTTCAGCTAAATCTTAAAACCATAATTCACTTTACATTAAAAGCTGCTTTAAAAGTCTCTGTTTTAGTTTAGTCAAGCAGGGGCCTAGCAGTAACTAAGTATGTGCAGGCTTTTTTTTTTTTTTTAATTTAAAAATCAACCTTTCCGATTGAGGGTCCATTTTATTGGTTCCTTCAAAAGAACTCACAATGTTTTGTGATCAGTTTTGGAGTATTTAATATGACTCTGAACTATTACCACTGCTGTGCTTTGTGCAATTAAATTTGTGTTGCTAGAAGATTCCTCTCTCAATTTTTGCCTAAGGAAAGTGTTATGAAAAAGGGTATGAAAATAAGGAAAAAAGAAAGAAAATACTTTAGGTTTAGGGAAGGAATGAAGAAAGGGGAGGAAGGGGGAAGCCCTAAAATGAAAGGCTACGGGGCAATGGGTTGCCAAAAGTAAAAGTCAGATGAAATGAGAAACGCTACTGCAAGGCACAGAGACATTCTGCAGAAGAAACGGAAACAGCCTTACCCACAGGAATGTTTGGCTGGTATGGCCCAATCCTAAACTCATCTGGGACAAGAGGTTTCTCTTGGACACTCTTTGTTTCCTGCTCGCCCTGGGGGTCCGTGTTCTCCTGCGCGTTCTTCTCCGCATCCGGCGCTGTCGTAGCCTCGGAACCTTCAACGCTTTCAACCTTGGCGTTCTCTTCGCTTTTCGTTCCGTTTTCTAACGTTTCGCTCTCCTGCTCCGCCTCCTCAATCTTGTCCACCTTGATCTCGGCCAGGCTGTCCTCGCTCTTGCCCGCGGCCTTGGCGGCCAGGCCCGACTTGCGGAGCTTCTGGTGGTCCGAGTCCTCCTCGTCGCCCACCTCGTCCAGGGTGACGAAGCCCTCCATGCTCCGGGGGAAGCCGCCCACGTAGCGCTGCGGGGAGAACGGGGCCCGGGGTCAGCTCGGGCCGCAGCGCCGCCCTCGCGCTCCCCCCGAAGCTTCGCTAGGCAAATCTCTTCTCCTAACTCCTCCTCCAAGACCCTCCTCGCTCGCTCAGAAGCGTTAGTCAAGGTTTAGCCAGCTCTTTTTGTAGCCCGCTGCCCCCAGAATCAAGGATTCCATTTCNTAAGGAACACTAGGAAATGCCATTTGCATCACCAGCATCCATCTCAGCACCATCAGCCAGGTTCCTGACAAGGATCCCCCAAAACTGAGATCCACACACATCTCATTCATTCATTAAGAACACGCCTGACTTTCCTGCAAAGCAACATTCCAAGTCAACAAATTACTGAAACTTTGCACACTACTCCACAGAACTAGGATTAACAAAGCAGGTAGGACATAAAACCCACGAGAGTGTGGGATCATGTGGTGAGAAAAAGGGAATTCACAGCAAGTAGCCTGTGACTGGGAACACCTTGAAACCAATTATTTTCTCTCTCCAGTGGGAAAGGGGCCCTGCCTGCCTCTCAGTGTAAGGTGCAGCTGTACATCCCATTCTGTCCAAGCCCAGACTAGCCTCAAGTCCCCAGCAAACTATTTTTTGAACATGTGATACCTCACCCAGTTAGAAAATAAATATATAAAAACTTCATCTTAAGCTTTGTTGACTGGTTAAAAACACTCTAAAAGGGACAACTGGAAGGGATCAAGCCTCAAGTCCCCAGCAAATTATTTTTTGAACATCATTTCTGGGCTCAAAGGTAACTGTGGTTTCTCTGAGAAACTGCTGGGGAGAACACAGTTCCTGGCTAAGTATTTGCCAAAAAAGGGGTGAAGAGAAAAGCAAACAAATCCCCAGCAAGCAACAGGGGTAGAAGCCCACAAGTTAAAGGCTTCTGACAAAACAGAACCAGGGATTTATGAGTGAATCCATGTGCAAGTCACACCCAGTGAGATCTTCCATTCACAGGAGCTTTAACACCCACTCCTCTCCAGAAAGGTGCTCTGAAGACCCCCAGAGGCAGCTCAGCAACAGAATGCACACGGTGCGTTCCCTAAGTTAGACTGGGCTTCCCCCACTCAGGACCTCACTGCACGAGTTACCTTTTTGAGCTTTTTCTTGGCTGCTGGAGTGGCTGCTACATTCCCCTCAGTTTTTACAGCCGCATCATCAGGTGTGTCCTTTTTTTCCTCAGTAGCCACATCAGCTAAATTGGCAACATCTGCATCCTCTCCTGCTGAGCTGCCACTTTCTAACAGTGCTGCTGCCTCCTCCTCGTCCACCAGCAGCTCATCTTCAGACTCCAGAAGTAAACTGGGCTCATCGGGCTCTGCCTGTTCCCCACTTTTGGCACCTGAAGGCTCAGCAGCATCCTCTTGTTTCTCCTCTTTTGCTTTTTCTTCTGCGTTGCCACTTTCAGGTTTCTGAGCAGCTTCTGTTTTGGACTTCTTATCACTGGGAGAATCTTTGCTGTCTGGGGAATATGTTCTCTTTCTGGAAAGAACAAAAGAAACACTGTTGCTTGTAAACCTGGAGAGAGTCCAGAAGTTACTAAAGAAAAAAGATCATATTTCTTTAGTCAAGCCTGGAAACTATTGTGTTTCAGTTCAGAAAATGGCAGGCTGAGGGAAACCCTGAAGGACACCATTCTTCAAACATACAAAAGGTTGCTCCAAGGAGAAATTATCCTCACAAGACGGGACAACTGCTCGTGGGTTTAAATTGCAGGAAGGCAAGGTTAATTAGGGACTGCAAAGGATTTCCTGAGGAGCCTGAAGAGGCTGTGAAATCTCCATCGTTAGAGGAAGAGGGTGGGCAGCATATCAGAAACAGTTCATCTCTGGGCACAACAACCCACCACTTGATCTCAAAGCTTGCCTGACTCTTTTGTATTGTTTCTATACATTGAATAAGGTATTTTCATATTTCTTTTAAACAACATTATGCTTTAACAATAGGAAATTACCTGGTTTTATCCTTTTTCAGCAGTTCAACTCCTTTGTTTGGAATCTAAAATTAAAATTTTAAAAAATCTGTGAGTCACAGCAGAGTATGACTTGCACAACAGTTGCAGCATTAATTCAGACCAGACTCCAATCCAGCCGAGTGCTTCCAGTTACATTAACCCCCAGGGACTCTGCCCATGCCACCCACCCACTCATCAGTAAACTCCTATTTTATGTCAGACAGGACCTGGTCAACCTAGAAATCCCCTGCCTTTATGCACACTAATTATCAGTTATTCACTACAAAACAAATGGGATA
The DNA here is from genome assembly GCA_013400655.1 of Mystacornis crossleyi. Lineage (NCBI taxonomy): Eukaryota > Metazoa > Chordata > Aves > Passeriformes > Timaliidae > Mystacornis > Mystacornis crossleyi. The sequence goes on from VYZQ01010409.1 coordinate 6,197, forward strand.
TCCTGCTCCAGAAAATTCACACACAATTCCTGGTTTATGAACCAACAGCACGTAGTGCAGGCAGTGGCACAGATCAGTCCTGATCTGTACTTTTCTCCCTATCATTAGTGGGAAGCCTTTAGCAGACTCCCACCACTTCACCTGTTTATGAATGACTGAACAGGAAATGTCACCTGTAGGCAGTAACAAGGAAATCTATCCAATCTGCCACTAAGTGCTCATTTTGCTGCACTACCACATGCAACACTAAGATTTCTTCGTGCTCCCCAACAAAGCTGATGTTTCTAGGAGACAGCCTGACAGTTCAGATCTCTCCTGCTTTTATTATTATCACAGAATACTCTGAGTTGGAAGGGACCCGTAAGGATCACCAAGTCCAGCTCTTCAGTGAATGGCCCACACAGGGGTTGAACCCACAGTCTTGGCATCATCAGCACCGTGCTCTGACCAACTGAGCTCATCTCAGTTCTCTACCTACTGTCCCAGTCTGGTGAAGACTTAAAACTTCATGAATATTACCCTGGTGCTATGTAAAAACCCCCTTCAGTCAACCTTTCCCTCCTTTAAGCAGCTGCACAGGCAGAGGTGCAGTTCTGATATACCTTAAGTTTTCACAAACCTTCATTTTCAGAGAACAGGAAGGAAAAAAAAAAGGAACCCACATTATAGAATGTTCTAAATGGAGTAATCTTCATTAAAATCTACATCATTTACTCTGAAATCTGAATTACAGTAGTTGTTTGGGTTTTGTTTAATCTGAAAGCAACATCCTTTAACTTGTTCTAGGCCTCATAACATCACACTCATGCCAAGTCACTGCACTTCAGGAGGCAGAAAATATTCAAGCCAACTGTTCCATTTTACAAGCAACCCTGAGTTTTCAAAAAGAAATGGCCGTCATCTACTTCCCTTTACATCTTCAACTACGATTAAAAAGTAAAAAACACTCCCTACCCTTAACACCAGTTTCTTGTACTTTTCAGATAAATCCACTTTCACACATCTGCCTTGGAACCAAAGTGCTTTATTGGCACAATGCTCAACCATGGCCAAAGCATCTTCTCTGGTCTCCATCTCGATAAAGGCCTGGAAAGATTAAAACACACATTAAAAGGGACTCTGAAACACACAACATTTTTTTCAGGCAAAGCTATTTAACTTTAAACACAGCACTTCCAAATTGTGAAACAAAATTATGAGGTTCAATTACATCCATCCTCTCCAAACACTTTAACATTTACCCAAGTGCTCTACAAACCCCAGCTTTTCAATTCAGTAACATCTGTCCCAGAGACAGTTCTGAAATTAAACAGGCATTTAAATAACCCGTAAAAAAAGCCACCATGATGTAAAATATAATTTAAATTAAAAAGTATCAGGACAGTGAAACTCTTATTTAGTGCTTATGTACCTGGGAACTTCCGGGGAGCTGTGAAACTACCCCAGTATTTTATTTCTGTTTTCTGAGAGAAGCCTGAAACAGAAAGGCAGCAACTGCTGCTCCTCCAGCTTTGTGAGGGGATCCTCCTGGGAACAAGCCTATGGCACGCTGAGGCTGCTGAATGAGCTTTAAACAAACACATCTGGGTTGGAGCATCCTTGCCAAAAAACTGAAAGCTGTTTCAGCAGCCAACTTAGACAGCAAGGGATTTTGTTTTTCCAGTGAAATAAGGTCAGGGAGGACTTCCTAGGGGTCACACAATAGTCTAGGAATTTTTCACATCTCAAGTGCAGCATTAGGGGATTCAGGCACCCATCTCTTTGAAAAAAGCAGTGGAACTTCCTATTTAACTCCAGGGAGCAATGAACTGGGACAGTAAAGCTTAAAAAAAAAATTAGAGCTATATAGTTTAAACTCCTGTCTATTTATAGAAATCACATCCATGCACATCCAAAGCATTTTACTGTATGTATGCAATGGTCTGTCTTCAAAAGTTTCTTTTCCAAGCTAGAGAGCCACAGCAGGGCTGTACTTCTTTAGTTTTAAAGAATGAAAAATAAAGATTAAACAAAAGAAACATGTAACAGTGGAATATATGTGAATGTTTCATAGGTAATGGTTTTTAACCCTAAAAAAAAACCTCAAAAAAACCAGTCCCAAGGCTCCAAGAAATCTGCATAATCAAATAATTAAGCCTCTGTACTAAAATACCTTTTTCCAGCTGAGGCCTGTTCCTGTTTTTAAAGCAGCTCATATTCCAGGGACATTTCGCAGGAAGCTCCGTAGCAACCCCCCACCCAGACAGACCCCGGGGGTCATTTCCCAACCTCTGCCCCAGCTGAAGGTGTGTAATTTCTACACAGTTACAACTCCCTTCGTTCCCCTGCCCTTACCTGGCTTTTCATTCTCATGAGGATGTAGTTCTTAATCTTCCCGTAGGGCTCAGCCAGTTTGAGCACGGCGTTGTCCGAGTATCCCGAGTGGGGCAAGTTGCTCAGGTGGATCACACGCCCAAGTTCTGGTTTTGGTGGTTCAGTCTTTTGGTCAGGTTTACCCTCGGGTTTCTAAGATTAAAAGGAAATGATATTTTTTGAAGATCTATATGTAAAATATACATGGGTGACTATCACTCGATAAATTTGATGCAACTGCAAAGTACAGAACTTTAGAATAACTGAAATGCAGCAGCCTCACAGCAATGACTGCCCCAGATTAAAATAAGGCAATGCTAAAAAAAGCACAAGTGTTTTACCTTTATTCTCTTGTATTTCTGTGACAAGTGGACTCTCACTGGTTTACCAAACACCAGGGCAGGTGTTGTTGAGTAATACTCGACTGCAGCCTGGGCATCTTCAGTGGTTGACATTTCAATAAATGCCTGAAATCATACAAAACCAAATTAAGTGCTGCTCCTTCGGGAAATCTCATTTTGTTTCAAATTTTCAAGCTCTTCCACACTTTCTTTCAAAAACAACTGCATCAGAAATGAAAACTGCTTTTTGGTTACAACATGAACTGACTTGCAGAACTTGGCATGAATTTCAGATACTTTATTTAGGTGCACAAACACAACTATTTTGTTTGTTTACATTCCCACCTAGATTTGGATTCAGAACATTCAATTGCTTCCTGCTTTTTCACTTCTGTGGTATTGCCTATTTCCACACTTCAAAATAAGACACACTGTATGATACAAACTAAAACCAAGTAAGTTTTCATATAGTTTTAGAATAAGAGCAGAACGTGGTGTTGTTGAGAAAGCTACGAACAACCAACAAGGAGGGTTTTTCAATATTTAAGTGTACAAACCTCAGTGCAGCATTTCTGGAAACACACTCCTCCTTTCCCACACGGCCCTGATGCCAAAAGTCTCATCTGAGTGGCTGAGCAAGGCCTTTGACAAGAACAAAGCCCACCAGAGACACCAGCCAGTGCCACCAGCAGTGCCCTGGGACCCAACCTCACCTCATTGATTTTGTTTAGAATCAGGTGATTTGTAATTATCCCAAAGGGTTCAACGAGCTGAAGGAGCTGGTATCTCAAGTTCTTGCCCCTCTGGAAATCCATGATGTGCACAACTCTGCTTGTTTCCTGTTGAAGACAAAGCACGTGTACACAGCGTGAGAAACCCCGTGCACCAGCAAACCCAAAGTCTGCCAAGGCTCTGCTCTACTGGTTTAACTTCTTAAAAAATGCTTAGATCTATCTTCACTAGTGACCAAAACAAGATGGATACAGAAAAGGCACAGAATTTCTAGGGATTTCCAGAGCAAGGTGCTTTCCATGCCAAAGCTTTCCGTAAGTTTGTGTGCCACAGCTTCATCAAAAAGAGAATGTCTAAAGAAGCTCTGTACAGTTTTGGAATAAATATTTTGTTGAGTACTCAACACCACAAACCCCCAGTCTCATGCCAAAGCTTCAGTACTTGCACGCAAATTCTAAATTCTCACTTCTGAAGACAATCAATTCATTAAAAAAACCCAAAGAAAGCACAGAAAAATTATACCACAAAAACGTGAGTTAAAAAAATAATGAAGTTTTAATACTAACCACTCTGCCCTTCTGCATGTGTCTGGGTCCTTGCATATTTCCATTTCCAGCTCCTTCAAGAAATTTAAAGAATGAACAAGCTTAGTTCCACCTGTAAGGCTGGGATTAACATCTCATCACGAGTTCTTAGAAGATATGGCACTTGTAGTACCAAACCACAATGAGACCAAGTTCTAAAAACTAATTATTTCACTGCAGTCTAAAAAGGCATTTCAGTTATTTCACAGCTCTTGTAACTTGGGGTCCTCACTCCTGTTTCCTCTGCTCATTTTAACTTTAGAGAAAGGAGCTGCATTTGCTGCAGTTCAGGAACAGCAGAGAATAAGTACAGCCCACTGGAAAAAAAAACATCTCCTGTTTTAAATAAGATTTTCCCAAGCAAAACATCTCTATACACAAAGGATGGGAGATTTCTTTATCTAAGACACATTTTTTACAACTGAGGATTTAGGGTCTAAAAAAATCACCAATTCAATCACAATACCCACTAAAAAAAACAAACACAAAAATCCCCTTTCAAATAGTTTGGCTTACAGTTAAATTTGAGATATTTTGAAAAATTAACAGTGTTATTTTAATGAAATTAAGTATTAATGCATCTTTCATCTAATAAGTGTCTAAAATACTTGTACTCTGTTAGGATACCCAGGTAAATTAATTAGTTTTGCTCTTTTAGTAATTTGAACTATCTAAAAGGCAGGAAGTAAGAGCATCAGGCAAGAATCTGATTCTTAGCCTGCCTTCCTGAGAGGAAGAGGCTCACATCATCCATCTTCCCATTCCTCACTTGCTATTCCAATTTATTTCTCAATTTCACTTGAAATCAGGGGGAAAACACACTTAGGACACCGAATTCTTACAAGTTCTTACAAGTTTCACCCACCAAGTTCCCACCAACATGCAGCTACTTGGAAGACAGATATACAAACCTCCCAAACAGGAGGAAAAAAAAAAATCCAAGTCCTAAAAATGTGTAAATTAATCTCAGCTAAAAATCACCAGCCGCAGGGAGTTGGCAGCTGGCAGAAAGGTGAAGTGTGGAACTCAGTACCAGCCTTTAGTCCCTCCCTGGCTGAAGTATTTCAGTTCTACTGCTCAGAGAAGTGTTTTCCTTTGTTGTTTTAAAACACTGGTAACAAATTAAAACAAGAGTAAAAATAAAAAATAAAACAAAAAGAACAACCTAGCAAGAAGTTAAACCTGGTAAAAACGGTAGGTGCCTGTTGAGGTTACCTCTGGGCCCAACAGGAGGTCCTCCAAGGTGGAATGGAGGTGGTGGTGGTCCCAAAATTCCTGGTGCAGGGTTTGTAGATTGCTGCAACATAAAGGGATCACCCCTAGAAAGAGGAGAAAACACACTGTCATTTTAAACCAACAAACTGTGAAGCTTTAATTCACATAATACAATAATTTCTGCAGAGCTCCTATGCAGAAAACTTAGGCTACTTTTACTGCTGCCCTTGAGCTAGAAAACAAAGGGAGGAATCCATCTGAACCAAAGGAGTTTTGTTTCACATAAACCCTCTCTGCTTCAAATAGACAATTATAAATACTTCAAAATTAATTACTACTTACATTCCATGTCCTGAATCACTGTCAGGATTCCATTCTGGGTATCTTGAAAGAAACAAAATTAAAAGAAAATATAAGAAAAATGCCATGTCCTCTACCCGTGTAACACTTTCCACCCAAGCACTGATACCTGTAGGTGTAACACAGCTGCAGCACGGGCAACACTCCAGGCCCACTGCCACAGCCACCAACAGCACTGACAGAAGTGCTGCTCTTCAGCACAAACTCCCTGCTCTGTTTGCAGAACTGCTGGTTTCACAACAAAAATGTAAAAGTTGGTATCAGTAACTACAGTTACAGTAAGTTTTCAGCTGCTGAGATCCAACTGTTACATATCCATCAGTCGGATTCCAAAGCTACAAACCAGGATCCCTGTTTGTCCTGAAGATGCTCCAAGCTGTTTTTACTCCCTACAAGGCACAGTACGTTTTCTAAACCTGCTTTCTGTTATTTAAAATTGAGCTGGAAGGGACCCCCAAGGATCCAACTCCCGGCCCTGCACAGGACACCCAACAATCCCAGAGCTCCTGAGCTGTGGCAGGGCTGCTGCTGTGCCCGGGCCGAGCCCTCCTCCCCAGTTACTGTACTTCCAGTTCATACATTTCGAGCAGCAGCTGACAGCGGCGGCTGTGAGTCGCTCCATTGATGTGATGGTTCCACTCCTGCAGCAAAGTAAACAAGTCACAATTAGCAGCCACGCACAGAAGTCCTCTCCACAAAGTCCTGGCCTACAGCAGTGCAGTATCTCCTCTGCTAAGCTGGAGTTTTGCAGATCCATAGATAATGGCATCTGTTTGAAGAGCCACTGACATCGGACCTGCCTCTTTCTTCCCTCCTAACCTGAGTGGAAAGGTGTCTGATGGGAACGGGGCTGGCTCCTGCCTCAGAGTGCAAAGCTCCCTGCAAAACCCCAGGCCAGGCACAGAGTGCCACGGCAGCCTTTGGAACTGAAGGCTCAGTGTTTGTCTGTCTTCAGGCGTTTCAGAATTTCCTCCGCTCTCTGCTTCATTCCTCAGACTTCGAGAGATTGATATGAAGTAAACACTCCAATTTTTAGAACCATAAAGAGGCCAAGAAATTGCACGGAATTCAGAAAGGAAAGACTAAAATAAATGGAAGTGCATAGCTAGGACAAACTACAAGTACACAGGTGAAATATAAAACATATGACCACTCGAGGGGAATGATCAAGGAAAAAAAAGTAGATCTAAATCAAGATGGTACAAAGGAGAAATAATGAAATTAAACCAAATCAGCCATATAAAACTTGTCCTGGTTCTGGTTTTAGCCCTAGAAAGGAATGAGGGATTTCTACTTTTTCTCTGCAGACTGTTTTAACTTCAAAAGGAGTTATTTATTTTAGTGCCTGATCACTGCATCTTTATATTCTTACAAGTAAGAGCACAAGCCTGTGCTTTATTCCCATTTTTGAAGTGACAGAACGTCTGGAGTTTCCCTGCTGCACATCTGGGAGCCACAACCTGACCTTCACTCTGCTGCTCCTCAGGGAGGAAAGGGACCAGCAGAGATAAACAGGGGGGAGAGTAATCCCAGAACCTCGGGGCTGAAGGTTTTTCTTCAACTGAAGGTTTTTCCTTATCAGCCACGTTTTTATCTATGAACACAAAATGCACTTAATGTGCTTAATGTGGCTCTTCTTACATTACGTGGTCTGTTTCTGCTCAGCACCCACCAAGGATTTTTTCCCAATTGCTTGTCTTTCCTGATTTTTGGTCTCTGCCACACTACAGCCATCCTTCTGGATACCATGAGACATTCCCAAGGTTCACTGTAGTGTTTCCGTAGGTTAAATGCCTACCCTGCACTTCCCACAAAGGAGAAAAACCTGGATTTGAAGTATTTCATAAAGTGCTGCAATATTACTCCGTGATGCTGCTGACATGGAGCAAGATGAAATCCCTTTTACGAAGATGTAAAATGAGAGCACCACTTTTTCTTGTTAACTGCACAAGATGTAGGCTCTGCAACTATAAATAGGCTGGCAATTAGGATGAAAAATACCCACCAAAAAAAAAAAAATCTATGAACCATTCAATATGAAGTTTCTTGAGTTCAACATTTGCTAGCAAGTATTAGCACCACACTCTAGAAAACAGTTCTTTAAACCCCAAACCCCTCTAAATTTGGCTGCACTGTCAGTAAAGCCTCAGGGGCTGGTCCTGCCAGACATAACATGCTTTCAATCTGTCTCAACACAATTTAAAATTATTCTAAACTGATGTAGAAGTTATCTGCGAGCTACAGGCAAAGTTTGGGAGAGTTAATTCTCATTCAAATGCTTTTTAATTGGCAAAACAGGGGGATGTGACTTATAACTTCAGATTTTTCTTCTCCCCCAGGGGACAGTGGTAGCTCATTTACATTAACTTTTTATTACACAATTCTTAATCTGGTTTCCCTTTGCTGCCTGTACCCATTTGAAAGCGTCCCTACCCCAAGGTTTTGGGGCTCCAGGTTATTTGTATTTACAGGAACTCACTAACACCAAGGCCCCAAGTTAAGCAGGAGAAAACCTGAACTGAGTTTCAGCAAACCTGGATTCCCCTTTGGCTCAGTCGGTGCAAGCAGAGAGGACACGCTGTTCCTCACAAAATGAGGCCACACTCGAGCACCTAATTTTAGCCAGCCCTCTCTGGGGGCCACAGCCAGGCTCTCCCTCTGAGATGGACCAGGTTCAAGGGTTTAACCTCCAAATTCATCTGCTCAGGTTGCCTCAGCCTTTGTCTCTGGCAGGAAAACAATCCCTCCACGTCTAACACCTCGTTGCCTGATAAAGGCATCGGGATTGACAAAATTGTGCCTGAAGTAACTGGGGCACAATTTACTGCACAGACAGAAAATAAACTCGGCCTTAAAATATCTACACATCAAATTAAAGAAGCAATTAAAAACATCACTAAAATTAAAAAACCCGACAAGGCTCATCTGCCAATTTAAGTTACACTAAGGATGTTTAACACCTTGTTTGCATTTAAAAAACACCCAGCTTGATCAAACACTTTTAAAAATCTCTGATTTTTTTATCTAGAGGTGGGGAAAATGAGATTTTTTTACTACAGTAATAAATTTATTTAGTCCCAGCTATGAAAAGCATTCCCTTTCTGCTTTCCATAAATTTCAGTTCAAATCAGATTACTTTAAAAGTTATGTTTTACTTGATTTGATTTTGTGGGAGACAAAATAAGGAATTCTGTAATGGTTGGGTATGCAGAGGAAAGAAGGAGAGAAAGAGAAAAATTCTTGTGGTGACACAATTTCTGAAATTAGAAACAAAGCCCCAACTTGGGTCATAAGAACCAGATGATCCCATCACAAATATTTTATGGCGTACTAACAGTTTTAAAGTCAAAGTATATTCCTAAAAAAAAAAAAGTTTTACACGTTACAGAAGAGGTCAGCCACTCAGGTTATATGCTGTTAAAAGAATTTGGTATTTCTCATACCTGGAAAGGTATTTCCATGTGGATATCCTTTCATTAGATCTGCACTCCAAAGCACACTAAGAGCCACGAGCCTTTAAAATAAAGAGCTAAAAAGACCCCTACTTACAGGATTACTGGTTGCCATCTTCAAGGGCCTCAGAAGTTAATGTTTTCAATCTAACCAAATGAAGTCCTTTTACAGAACTGAGCATGGCAGCTAAACTGTTAACACTTAAAACTTTTGTGAAAATAAGCGTCAAATACAGGAGACAAGAAACCTGGATTACTGTGAGCGGTTTTTATATAAAAAGTAATTAAAGCAACACAAGTTCATAAACTGTCAGATCAGGTGGAGCCATACAGCGCGTGCTCTAGAAGTGGTTTGATCCTTTCCTTGCAGGGACAGAACAATTCTCGTGTTTCAAAAAGATCAGATGCACAGAACAGCACTTTTTGAGAGGTAACTGTAAAGAAATGGTTAGTAACAGCAATTCCACATTGTATCAATTTTACAGTAATAGCATGTGTTACGTTTTCAATTGAAGGCCTTCAAGCTAATTAGCCACTAATCGTGACAAGAGGGGCACTCAATTAGCCAATTAGCCAATTAAATTGCCTAGTATACTGGAAATCAGCAAGATGAGTACATTGGAAAAGCTGAAAAGTGAGAAGGCTCTGAAAATCCCATCTGGATCAACAGGCCACGTGGAGTACCCTGCTCCCTTTGCAGAGCTGCACTAGTCATGGAGAGCTGAGAGGGAAGTCTCAGCATCCCCGAACACACCCGAAGATCCACTCCACTCGTGAGGCAAGTAAAGAACACTACTAGGAACACAGAGCAGGATACTGCAACAGCAGACTGATTGCTGGGAGAGTCTACAGGGAGAGATGCAACATGTGACAATAAAAAGTGAGTCTCAAGTGTTCTAAGAAAGTTGTGAAAAAAGGAGAAAAATGACGACAAATTTCAGCCATAGTATGAGATAGAGTGTTAAAGTGAAATTAAAAAGGCAAGAATGAGCTAATCTAAAAACGTGGTTTTTACTTTTGCAAATAAGTTCCAGGGCTCTACATTAACTCTTTCCCTCTGGACAGGGAAAAAGCAGAACTGTGCAAGAATGCATCTTAACTACATATAAATCAGCAATCAAGACAGATGTGGAGGAGAGCTGAAACTAGCTTCCGGAATGGCACAGTAGATAACACTGCAAAAAAACCCCAAACCAACAAAAAAAATACCAAAACCCACCCCAAAACTGCTTGAATGCCAGATGTTTGTGGTTAAGAGAACATGTAGATGTAAAATATAACCAAGATATCCCAGTAGATGATAGCTGTTTGACTTGAAGTTAAGCAATCTGGGCAAATAAAATACATTAATGTAAAGCCCTGGTTTACAACGTTTGCCAATAATTACCTTGCAAATAAACCGAGTGCCTTTTTTTACTCTCAAACCAACTTTCAGATCATTTCAAAAGCAACCAGGCCATAGAAATAATTAAAGAAATAGGTAAAAAACAGAACAGATACTACAACGTAAAGGAAAATAGAAGTATCTGGTGCATAACTCACCTTATTAGAATGAACTGGCATATCACATATAGAGCACAGATGGGGATAACCCTTCGGTAAGAATCCATGGAAGTCTTCAATATTGCTATTTGGAGGAGCACCTCTCTTTTTCTCAAAGAGAGATCTCTCGGGACCAGGACCACGACCCATTCTGTCATACTCACTGTCAAATTTATGATAGTTATGCGAAGTCTCACCATAGAAAGATTCATCCCTACACCTTTCTCCATCTCTCAATCTGTCATCTTCATAATCCATTCTGTCATAATAACCAGATTCTTGAGAACGACTTCCATGGTCATAGTCAACCACTGGGTTGAGACTAGGACCACGATCATCAAAGCTATCTCTTCTAAAATGCCTTTTTTCTTCCCAATCATCCCTAGGTACTCTGTATGGTGGTTCCCGTGTGGATGATCTGCCATCTCTACCATAACCTTCTTCAGCTCTCCTCCTTTTAAGTTGTAGAAGGATCTGAGGCAAGTTTTCAGGAGTGATCTTGTCCTCGGGATAGCGACTCAGTTCATCTAAGTCTCTAGCAGACAGACCAAAGCTGGCCAAAATGTTTGTGGCCTGGTCTGCATCTCCACGGTGCTGAGAAGACAAAGGGAGCGGACCTCTACTTCCAATGTTAAATATAGACTGCAAATTATGGGAAGAGGTACTACCAGAAGACAGTGCACTATGAGATCCTTGTTGGTTCAATGAAGAACTCATTCCAAGATTCATTAAGCTAGCAAGGCGTGCAGTACCCTGGTTCATCCTTCCAAGAGATGCTGGCATATTTAAAGACTGGGTAGCAGCAGCAAGAAGGCCTATTCCTGCAGAGAGGTCACGCCCATGACCTTGTGAATCCCTACTCAGAGATGACTGCTGGAATGACTTGGACATTGTAGAACTAGAGCTTGTCTACTTTATGGATCAAAAAAAATTCCTTTTTTTTTTTTTAGTTTTTGTTTTTTTTAAAGATGGCTGCAAAGAGAGCTCACACTAGAAAGCTAGGCAAACTTCACTTCAAAAACGGTAACGCCAAGAAAGAGGATCAATAATGACTGCAGATCTTCTTCAAGCTGAGAAACACCAGACAATTCTGTAGAAAAACAAGCAGTTTTAGTCATAAATCCCTTTAAACAGATGCAGTTTTAAACTTATGCATCATGTTGATCTAAAAAACATTAAAGATCTCAATCTTACAAGGCTTTTATCACATAACAGATTCAAGAGGTACCCAGAACCTACATATATTATTGCAGATAAAAATACAGTAGTGTTTCCTATACATACTACTCTTCTTCTACCAAAAAGCTACTTTCACACTGAAGAAAAGTGAATTTCAGAAGTTTGCGATGTCTGAGAGCATCTATAAAGTTTACTGACACGTAAGCCTCGATCTCTGGTTAATGGTTTTGTTCATACCCTACATTACTGTACTGTGTCTGTGAGAAGAACACAAAAAACTTAGGCACATAGAATCCAAGATGACTTTGGCATATAACACATATTTGAAAATGAAACCTGTACCACCACAGAACAGGACGAAAGGAAGTTAAAAGTAACTGAAGTTTGGGCAACAAGTTTCTGCTATAAGATCTGTAAATAAGACCAAACATAATATTCAATCTTTACGCAGTAAAATTCCAATTACTGATGTGAAGACAGATGTGAACAAGAAAAACAAGTTTTACAATTTGCAGGAAGTAAACAAGACCTCTTGTTCCAATTGCAGTTACACTGCTAACAGCATTTCAGAAGGGATTCTTTACTCTGTTACATGGCAGCTGTGACATCAGCCTGTACTCTCAGACCTCGAACTAAATAAGGTCAGGCTTAGTGCTGGGATGGGAGACCCAAGGAAAAACCTGCTCCTGCAGGAAGAGACCCCCGTGAGTCAGGAGATGGCACGACATCCCAGCAGCCCTGTCTCATACCAGCACTGCCCGGCTGGGGCTGGCACTGACACCGTGACCACTTGTGGGAGTTAAAGTTCCTCAAACACTGCTCACAAGAGACGTGGCTCTTCAGTGCCCCACTGAAACACTAACCCAGCAGTCAAATATTTGGTCCAACTGCATTTACATGAAGTTTGAACTAAACAGCGTAGCAATATCCACAGTATGCTGCAAGGAAAATATTTCATAAAATGTTCTTCTAGCCCAGAGCAGAAATAAACTGCAATACTTCACCCCGTCCTCCTCCAGCCTTGGGACAGATAAAGTTTAAAGCAATGCAACACATGTGAAAATATTCTAGACAGGAAGAGTCTGTTCTTGGGTCCCCAACACCACAAAGCCCTTTCCAGTGTCGGCAGAGCAGTTCTGCCTCTCCAGCACTGCCACTGAGGAGCACACCAAACACAGAACCACTTGGAAAAGAAACAGGCACAGACTGCACAGCTGCAAATGAAGTCAGCTCCCAAGAGAACAGGTATGGTGGGGGAGGAATGGAGAGGACAAAATGAAAGCAAGGACTTTTCCTTGAAGAGACCAGTTCTGCAGAAGGCAATGGCTCTTGTACTGGAAACAGAAGGAAAAAGGTCAAGGTTAGGAGCAGGTCCCTATCCCCACTGCCTGCTCAATCCAACAGTGCACGAAGCTGAAAAGCACTTGGGTTTTCCTTCTCAGCAGCAGCATGTTACAAAATTAGCATTTATGTAAAAAAAAAAAATCACTGGATTCCCTGTAAAACACACAAAATACACATAACTCACACAACTCCACTTTTGCAAAGTAACTCCTTTATACAGTTTGCTACGTACTGTGTTATCAATGCATCTAAATTCATTTCAACTACATTTTTAAGATTCACATATGCTGGAGTCACTTAAAGGAAGCTTAACTGCGTGACATTTGTTAATAAGAGATTGAGAAACGTGGGGATAAAAATAAGTTCAAAAGTTCTGAGGCAGAAGACAGAAAAACACTGTAGAAAGCTTCAGAGGAAAACAGTAACACAAGAACACAGGGGAAGCATACCAGGCAGATTCTAGGGGAGATGTCCCAGAGAAGGGGGCCACACTGGAGGACACCTGAACATAAAGCATTGAAAGACTCCACTGTAAAAATCAAGACTCTTTTGAGTTCAAACAGAGAGGAACTCTAATATTCACCTGGGCACCATGCTTTTATCTTACATTCATTCAGTATTCTTCAAAGTACTCTCATGACAATTTTACAAGTTAATCCTTACTCATCCCGTTTTTACACGTCAACGTCCTCCTAGTTCATTTACACACTTTCAGAACAGTTTGAAGCTGAACTTACTGGGTTCTTCATAAAATCAGGGATTCCAGAGGGCTCTCCAAGCCTGACCCTGCAGCAATTGAACAGATACCCCCGCAGTTAGGACAGGCTCGCCGTGTCCCGCTGTTAGTGCAAGGACCCACACTATTCAAGTTCCCACTAAATCAGGAAAGTTCTCCACTTTTCAGAAACACCCTTTCTCTTTGAACAAATGGTCCCTAATCCTCTTGTCACAGCTGTCAACTGGCAGTTCATTGTGTGCTGCTCTGGAGAGATTAGCAGGGAACAAACCCCAGGGCACCCGGGCCTGGCGGGACCAGGGCCGCAGGGACCCAAAGGTGCCACGCTGAGAGCCCACGAGAGCCTTGACAGAACCACACCAAGCTCCTGCAGCTGCAAACACCCAGGGAAGGGGCAAAGGGAAAAACAAAAATAGGGAAGATGGGAGGAAAAGCAAGACAAAGACACAGAGAGGGACAAACTTACAGGAAAGCGTGAAGTGGGACAGTGAGACAAGCGTATGATGAAGACACAGCACACGTTGGCAGTTGGGGCTCAGTCAGGAAATGCCCTACACCCAATTGGGTATTTGAGTACTTAAATAAACAAGTTTGAATATCCTCAAAAAACCACTTTATCACACCACTCATCCTGCAAAGGCTGCTGCACTTCACTCCTAACCAAGCCCATCCTTTAAGACCCGATGAAGGAAGGAGGTGGGGGAAGAGCTCTATCACCACACCGAAGGATGTTTAACTTCCACATGGTCAGGTTTAACGTGATCCTAAGGCAGCACTTCCCGTGCTGATCACTCCAGAGAGATTCCAGGGCAGTATCTGATGGAGACAGGTTCCCGTGGAGCAGGGCCAGCTTTTGAGAGAGGGTGCCATCCACTGAGTCACAGCAACAAGATGGGTAGGACTGAACAGAGCTGCCTCGAGAGCCAGACATGAGTTAGTTGCAAGTGTTATGCTAATTGTTCTCCATTTCAGCTACACTGGGAACAGACAGGCTGTCAGATACACCTTCTTCTAAGATCTGTGGACAGCAATTTGGCCATATTAAGATTTGAAAAATATTTAATATAAAGCAATCTTGAAATAAGTTGAAAGTCAAAATGTTATTAGATTTCCAGACAAATGCAGACAATGAAAACAAATTTTAACTACAAGTTGCAAAAGAGTTTTCTATAAAGGCAGACATATAAAATAAGGAATTTGAATCCTACAGAGTACACTGTTATCAAACAGAGCTGATTTTGAGACACTACAGAAGGTTTTTCTCTTAGTGTAAAACTGAACATATCTTTTCAATAAAGCTTACAGAACTCTTCCTCCAATATTATTTTGACCTGAAAACGGTTTAATTCAGTGAATTCTTGGAATATATTGATCATGCTGAACACAACCTCAGCTTGTCACCTTTTACAGACACCAACAGGCTGAAAGTAAGTCCCCAGCTCCCTATTCCTTCTGCCACTCTCAGGGGGTTTTAACCTATGCATAGTGGTTGTAAATTTAATGTTAATCTTGGTCTTAGAACAACTCATCTTTCACCCATTCCTCTTCCACTATTTACAGAAAAAAGACTTAAAAATGAAAAATAACTGTTTTCACTTTCTAGTCAGTTTCACTTTCACTTCAAAACACATTAAATTAAAACAATTTCAGTTATGGTAAAAACATGAAATTATCTACAAGCTGAAAAGCACACCCTCATTTTGTAAGAACACAATGCTTTTGCAGACCGTACAACCTTGGGAAAAAAGTCTCATATAAGTTTTTGGAAGTCTCCTCTTTGGATATAAAAATCTGTAGGTCTTCCTTCCCTCTTACACATCGTACTCGGTGTGACAATCCCTTCTGCCATGGAAGAACTTTTACCTTTCTTGGCAAAGCTGGCTCCAGCACACCATGGCAAAAAGGGTTACTGAGGGAAGAGAGCTGGAATTTGGACAGGCAGCCCCCCACGCTGCTCTGAGAATTAACGGTAGTAAAAACAAGAACTTGCAAGGAAATTAGAAGCAGATGTTATCTAGCTGCTGAATGACCAAGTACAAGGGATTTCATATCTAAGGGATTAACTTTTGGACAATACAGAAAAGGCCACCGTCTTTCCAAAGGCAAAGGAGGAATTGTCCAGCAACGTAGAAAATGCAGATTCTCCCTCATTTCAGGTCACAGCATTCAGAGTTATTTAATATTGCTGTTTCACACGCAAGAAAAGCACTTGTTTTTTCAAGGTCCTGGCCTCAGAAACTTCAGGAGCACCTGGCACACCGGATGCACGCTTTTTCTGGGCACAGATTAGCCAGTCTGTTTCAGGCACAACAACTGGAGGAGTTTCAGTTCTTAGGATTATGTTTAGCTTCATCCCAGGGACTTCCTTGATCTGAGGAGCACAAAGTAATCTGAGAGTTGAAGTGACTGTAACAGAGGATTGCTTCAGAATAGAGAAGTGTGACATCTCAGCAGGCGTATTTACAAATGAGGAATTAAAATGACTGGTTTAGCAATCAAGAATCTTAAAAGAACTTACAGTTTTTAACATCTGAATGCAAAAAGGAACACTAAAAGAGGCTAGTTTTCTATTTCTGCTCATTATATAATTTAATATATTCAACCAGCCCTCTTTTGTAAGAAGAAGTGCATTTAAAAAGTGCATTTATTCCTTTAGAGAAATAGAAGCAGGGAAAAAAAAAATCCAAGGAACAGTAGAGAAAAAGGCAAAACCCATGTATTTTTGGAAAGGGAAAGAAGCAACACCCAGAAACAACAGATAACTGCTGTCACTGTGGTGACCACGCCACAAACACACCATCCCCTCTCTGGCTTCCAGCCATTCCTTCCTACTGCTTTCAGTGCCACTCTGACACCTGCAGAGCCCCCAGTCTCCAGGGAGACAGAGGCACACAGGTTCCTGCAGCTACAAAAAGCTCCACGGAGCCCTTAACAGAGGGGCTCTGCCAAAATTGGAGTCTCCGTGGACCGCTGTGGGATCTCAGCTCTGGTAACACAACTGTGCAGCCATGCACAAGGAGGACACAGCCCTCCTTCATTCCCAGCAGCTGCGGGGACCCACAGCCCCTCGGGCACCCAAATTTTGACACCGACCACAGAACACGTCACAGTAATTTTATAAACAGTTCATGGAGAAAGTGATCCAAACATAGACCAAATTCTGGCATTTAAAAAAACAAAAACCCCCCAACCCCTCCCCACACAGAACAGTTCTGTGTTCTGATCTGGAAAACTGAACTTCCGTCTGCCTCCAGGCATTTCCAGGGCTGGGAAAAAACGCTCTTCTTTCCCAGCTAAATTCCTGCTTGAGGCTGCAAGAAGTATTCTAGCTGCAGAGAAAAA
>VYZQ01010415.1:0-11840 GCA_013400655.1 Mystacornis crossleyi
CATGAAATTCAACAAGGTCAAGTTCAAGGTTCTGCACCTGGGGTAAGACAATCCCAAGCATTGCAAGCTGGGCAGAGAATAGGTTGTGAGCAGGCCTGCTGGGAAGGACTTGGGGGTGCTGGTGGGTGAGAGGGTGGACATGAGCCAGCCACATGCACTTACAGCCAGAGAGCCAAACATGTCCTGGGCTGCATCCANAAACATGTCCTGGGCTGCATCCAGAGCAGTGTGGCCAGCAGGGGAGGGAGGGGATTCTGCCCCTCTACTCTGCTCTGGTGAGATCCCACTTGCTGCATCCAGCTCTGGGGTCCCCAGCACAAGGAAGGACATGGACCTGTTGGAGCAGGTTCAGAGGAGGCCTGAGCAGCTCTCCTGTGAGGACAGGCTGAGAGAGCTGGACTTGCTCAACCTGGAGAAAAAAATGCTTCGAGCAATCTTGTATCACCTTCCAGTTCCCGAAAGGAGCATCCAAAGGAGCTGGTGAGGAACTTTTGAAAAGGGCATGTAGTGATAGGACAAGGGAGAATGGTTTTAAACTAAAAGAGGGTAGATTTATATAAGGTGTTGGGAAGAAATTCTTTACTGTGAGGGTGGTGAGACCCTGAAGCAGGTTGTCCAGAGAGTTGTGGTGGTTCATCCTAGGAAGTGTTGGATGAGGCTTTGAGCAGCCTGTTCTAGTGGAAGGTGTCTCGGCCCATGGCAGGGCAGTTGGACCTAGATGATCTTTATGGTCTCTTCCAACCTAAACAATTCTATGATTCTATGATTTCTCTGAGGTAGGATATCACCAGGACTGTTTGCTCTTTAAAACTGCTTCACTTCCTTGAGAAGTTGTTTTCTTCTGCCCTTTTTTATATTATCCTGTCTTTAATGCCTATACTTGTTGGTCTTTCTGCAGCACATGCTGATATAAATTTGAAGAGGAGTACATGCATATAGAGAAGGAGTGCGTTTGGTTCAATCTGTGGCCTGATCACTCACTCCTTAGCCAGGTTAAACTAGAGGATTGCTTTATCCTGTGCGAGGAGTGGTGTAGCAGGTTAGGAGACCTTGAGCCTTCTACGGGAGTTTGGATCGTTTGCCTTGTATTGGGGTGGAGCATCTTGAGTATAGTGGTCAATGCTTAATAATGATGTGGACAGCCAGAGTCATGATTTTAGAATTTTCATCTGTGCTGAACATCACTCAGGCTTGCAGTGGCTACGTGCATCTACATTCATCTCTGTTGGTAGCCACAAAATGAACAGCAAACTTAGGTTTTGTACTTATTACTGAAGTCGTATAGACAAAAATGAACCCTGTTAATTTGATGTTTGAAAACATGAAAGCCATGTCACTTACTGGGTGCGTTAAATTTGGTAGGTTTTCCTCTTCCACCCCATTTCTTTTTTTTTTTTTTTTTTTTAAGAGATATCAGCAGTATGGAAACTGAAGAGTCTGCAGCTTTAGCTCACACTGTGAAATGCATGGAATTTTGTTGTACTCATTTAAAGTTAAGATATTCGTACTGTTACAATTTAGTTTATTTATATATCCTTCCCCCCCTGCACAGTGTATAATTTCATTCTGGTGCCTTGTGTATTTTATTACTTGCATTCAGTTATTCCACTGCTGTTCCCAATTGTTTCCTATCATTAGCATTATAACTGTCTGTCCTGTATCATTGTGCCACTCCCCTTCACGTTAACTCTTCAAGGTTTGAGGTTTCTTTGTGCTTGTTTGATCTCAGACAACATCAGAGCTGTGGAACCTACTGTGTGCAAATTCCACTTTTTTTAATAAACTCCCTGAGTTTTGTCAACAGGTTCAGTTGATTAACCAGTCCTCTGGCTATAAGTGTGTGTGAGTATTGAAGTCTGTTTGTTCAAAGATACCTTAAATGAAAAATAAATTGTAAAAGAGACCATATCCATAAGTATAACCAAGAGGGGGGAAGGGAGCAGAGTTAGGGTTGAGCTTT
Source organism: Mystacornis crossleyi (assembly GCA_013400655.1). Classification (NCBI taxonomy): domain Eukaryota; kingdom Metazoa; phylum Chordata; class Aves; order Passeriformes; family Timaliidae; genus Mystacornis; species Mystacornis crossleyi. Next base: position 1,961 of record VYZQ01010415.1, read on the forward strand.
CAACCTTAATTCTGTATTTCAAGAGTTCTGAATGCTTGGTTTGTTAGCATTAGTGCTGCACTAACTTAGGGTATTTTTCCATGAGAGTGTGTGTATTTAACCAACTAAGCATGAAATCCCTTGCTTCTGTTTGTCCCTATTAAATAGTGGCAACAAAAGAAACAGACAAGAGATGGGTCCAGAACAAAGAAGAAATAATGGAGTATTTCATCCCAAAAAGGAGAGTGAAACGAGAAGTACAATGAGTAGGAAAAGACAGACTCAACAGCTGGAGGCAGTTTAATGTGTTGTAGAGAGTAGAATTCAGGGACATTTGCTGCCCAGATCTCCGAGTGGCACAAACATCCGAAGTGTTTGGCCATCCCTGCTATAAACACAATATGCTTTTCCCAAAATACATCTCCATAGGGCTTTAAAGGGACACTGTCTAGGACTGTCAGCTGTCAGCATCAACACTGCTCCACCTAAACCCCGAGTCATCTGGTTGGGTTAGAAATCTGTAAGAAGGAGTAGAATTGGCTAACTTCTCCCCTTAACTCTGACAAAATGATTATACATCCACGTGCAGCATTCATGCACACTTACAAGTAAAGTGAAAGTAACAGTGCTGCAGAATGTTGCACAGATTTCTGCAGACTGCAGCACCTATTACCCACAGTTTCCTGGACAAATACATCTTTTTTTTTCAAAAACTGACTAAATGCATACATTTTTTTAAAGGTACTTTACTGTTTTATTTTCAGTACTTAAAAATATGTTTGTTCATTAAAAAATTAACTCCTGACTCTCCCTGTCTGCCTCTATTTGCGTGCCTATTTTCTCTATCCAGTGGCTATAGATTTTAGTGTGATATTCTCAAAAATTATGAAAGCTGACCATTTGATATGTCATTTCCTTTGTACTAAGTAAGGTCTTACCCTGATAGGATGAGAAGGCTCAAAAAAATGTTGTTCCGTTTTTGTTGCTAGCAGTGGGGTTTGAATACATGACCATATCCTAAACAACCTTTCAGTGACTGTGCCAGCTAGCTCTGCTTGACCCTGTATTTGCAGTTGTACAATGTTTTCTTTCTGTCTGCTCAGACACTTCTGCTAAGAGGCACTGTTTTGGTTTAGAGTTTGTTTCGTAATACCTAAAAGGCAGGATTTTATTGCCCATCAAGCAAATCAGATGTGGGACTCAATGGAGGAGACTTCCAGATTCATATCTGGCAGGTTAATTCAAGCTTCTCTTACACCTTTTGGGTTGACCAAATGGAGTGGAAAGTATGCTGGTTTGGGAAAGAACTGAGCACTAGTTGTGAATTGAACTCTCTCAATGTTTTTGATATATTTGTGTTTTGGAGTTCTGAAATGATTTCTTTAGTTAGTAGTAGACATTTTGTACAGTTTTATGGTTTTCAGAGTGCACTGTAATATGTGACAACATCTTAAATAATGTGTAGCTCTAGTCCATGGTTATAAAATACTTCAGGATGAATTTCCTCTCCATAATAAAATGCAGAATATAAGATGCAATTTTATTTGCATGGTCTGTGACTTCTGAACTTTCTACTCTCCTCCACAGATACTGTGCAGCTACTATATGCAACTGCCAAAGTTGTGACAGTAACGGTTTAGTCTCTATAATGAATGCTTAAATAACCCTATCTTTGTTAGGCAGCAGGTAACTTTAGGCTGCTGAGAGAACAGGAAGAGAGTGATCAGACTGTTTGTATAGTGATATTTCCAATGGGAAAGATGTTCATTGAGCTTGAGTAAGGCAGTTTGTGAAACAAGTTTATAAAGTCCAAATACGTTTGTACAAGTATCTGCTACACTGTGCTCTAGAATTTCTAATCTCTGTCTCTGCTAAGTGCTATACACAATAGCCTAAATTTCAGCAGCTTTTTAAAGCTTGAATATTAAAAAAATTGTTTTCATTACAGCTAAACCAATCTACTGAAGGAAATTAGCCTAGCATAAGGACAAAGTCATGAATACAGCAAAGATAGGGGAATCATATCAAATAAAATGCAAGAGTGGTCTGGAGGGAGCGATGCTTCTGTCTTCTAGAGATCTGTCTCTGAAATTTTCATGCCTAACTGTGCTTACTGGTGAAGGATAAGTGAGAGGGTGGTGGGTCTACATATACTACTTTGGAGATGCAATTTGACCTGGATTTTTGATTATGTGTTTAATCCACAGCATATAAAGATTCTCCAGTTAAGTTAGACTTAAGGAGTTTGCAGTAGAGAGATCCTGAAATTCACAAAACCTACCTGTCACCCACAGAGCCTCCATATGTGTTCTGCAAAGAGCAGAAATAAGCTTTCACAGAACTGTATGTTATTAGGTATTATCACAGCTCAAAAGTCATGTCTGGTTGCATAAGAACCAGCACAGCGGCTGGACACAGAGAAGCACAGAATTCCATCAGCTCATCTTCTCTTTTATGTTTTTCAATGTGACATCAAGAGGTTGTTGCAAAGATGCCATGTTGACAGGGACGAATTGAATCCTTTTAAAGACTGGCTGTAGAGGGTCTGACACACAGCCTCGGGAGCTCTGGCAAACTCTGAAGGATTTTATGTGGCCTTCAGCGTGATATCCATTAAGTTGAAGCTCTATTTAAAGGAGTTTATGTTGTTCAATGAACTCAGTTGGCCTTTCTCACTTCAGTACCACAGCAGAATATTTGCTGTAGCTTTTAGTACCTGTGAGATAAGTATAAACCAATAAATAAAAAGAACATCAGTAGATAAAGCTAGGAGGCATGTTTATTCCTTTAAGGTGTGATAAATACAAGAGCAAACCTTCTTAAAATAGGTTTTGAATCAAATCTTGATAGAGGTAAAGCTATTATTTTTAAAATCTGTTGCCTTATTCAGCTTAAATATTATTGTATATATTCTTACTTCTTCTAAAGTGTTTCCTTCCACTCTTTTAAAAGGTGCTGAAGTAGTTTTGTAGCTTTCACTGAATTTATCTTTAGCTTCTTTAAAGCAATGAAAACTGTTTTGGCAGCACGTGTAATAGCTTACCATCTACACGGAAAGAATCCAGTTGAAGTTCTGCATTGAGTGAGCTGTCCTTTTATAATCACATTCTCACTTGCTTACATAGGGTCAACTGACTTACTGACTTACTCATAGGGTCAGACTCCACTGTTTGCATTAGAGCCTTACTGACATCAGTTCAGTTTCTCTGCTCCTCCAGTAGCCCTCAGTGAGAAAACCTGGGCAGTTGTCAAGATAAAGTAGGGTAAGGTTGTAAAGACTGGATTTCTTTTCCCGCCATCAGTGCAATGACTGACTTGTGGTTAAGATGGAAATAAAGATAAACAGAATGTGTGAGAAAGGACTGGTTGCACAGACATATTTCCCCTTTGCTATTAGAGCAGGTGTCTTCCTCTGATATAAAGTTGGCAGATACTGGGGAAAAAGGTATTTGTATATATATTGGGGTGGTGGGGGTCTGCCTTGGAAATTAGTGAGTAATTATGCTCTGTATATAAAATATAAACTTCCTAGCTTTCCTGGAATTGTGTGCTTTTAGATTTTTCCATATAAAGTTTCTAAATTGCATGTAAACAAAGAACTGAAGAATTTAGGAGAACCTAAGGAACCTTTTGGATAAACTTGGCCTGTTTTGGCAAAACTATTTAAGAAAAGTGAGAAGAACTCTGAAGTAGGCTTTGTGTAAGAGATTTTTATTTGTTTACATTGTGATTAATTTATACTTCTCCAGGGAAAGTGAGAGATCTATCTGTTTTTTACTAGATCTATGTCCAGCAAAATTTGTCTGTCTGTCTATCTATCTATCTATCTATCTATCTATCTATCTATCTATCTATCTATGAGCTGCACCCTTTAACAGCTGTTATTCTGAGCTAAAACACATGACAAAGCAAGCCCAGGAAGGACATCAGTGGAGCAAAGGTCCCTGATTCTTTTCTGTGACAAGAGGTAGAGCCTAGCCAGCAGCTGCTCAGGAGTGGCTCTGATATTCACACCAGGTACTGCATGAAATTTGCACAGGAAGGAAACTCATGCATAATCAACTACAGAGCTGTATACGGCATGTGCCTATCTTGTGGTGTGAGCAGTTTGTGCTACTTAGGAAATGGATGTCATATTCCTCACACCAGCTTTTTGAGGTTTAGGGGAAAAGTTAGTATGTATTTGTTTTCTTAAAAAGTTAAGATTTTAGTTGAAGTGGTCTTGTCTATTAATTGTTGACTCAGTCAAAATAGTAAACTGGAATAATAATAATTTGCTTCTCTGCAATGCTTTTAAGTTTATAAACTTGCTTTTAAGTTTGTAAACTTGCTTTTAAGTTTATAAACTTGCTTCTTAGTACATTGTTGAATAAACATTTGCCAGAAAAGTAACAACTTCCTTTTGTTTTTGTTTTGTTTGTTTTGCCCTACCCTGGCAGTGTTTCAGAGCACTTTGCTGCAAGGGACCGCCACCACCACGACCTGAGTATGACTTGGTTTGCATAGGCCTCTCTGGTTCTGGCAAGACGAGTCTCCTGTCTCAGCTCTGCAGCGAAAGCCCGGAGAATATCGTGTCTACCACAGGTAGGATGCTGCCTTTATGGTGTAGTGGAACACTGTCTGAAAGTGACTTCTGAAACACATAGCAACAGCTGTAGAGAACTTTAGTCTACTTATCTTGCTGTTGAAAGTACCTAATGGATCACTTGGAAGCTACCACTACTTTATTTCAGTTCATACATTGTTCATACATTGGGGAATATGCATGAAAACATACAATTTGGAATGTATTAAAAGTCCAAACAGTGTGGTCTAATGAAACAGAACCGTAACATACAGTAGCGCTATACTTTAGACACACATTAAAATGTTCCTTTCTTCTCATTTTACTTTTGATTTTTAAACAGTCTCATTATATATTGAGAGAAAGGAGGAGAGTGTGCTGTAAAATAGAATGGGACAGTGATGTTGTGAAACTGAAACTGGGATTTATTTCTGTATATACTTGGTCTGTACTGCCTTGTGATATATGCTAGCAACCAAAAGAATAAATGTAATTGAAATATGTTTTTTTGCTAATAATCCCAGATTTTTAGATTAGCAACAAGCTTGTTTATAGTAAGGGCAGACTGAGATCAAAGAACCAATTTACAAGAAGTTTCAGTGGTATTGAGAAGATACAGAAAAAGAGACAGCACAACCACAGATAAGAGGCGTCTTAAGTCCAAAAAATTTGAATAGGCATCTTGATAAAGGTGAACCAGAATGCCTAATACTGAAAAGCATGTTTTGATTGAAAAAACCACAAAACAAAACCAACCAACAAAAAACAAACCAAGAACAAAACAGCACCAGAAAAGCCAGAAACAAACGTGAAGTAAGAAGAGGGAATACCTGGCTGGAAACTTCAGAAAGAGGGTGGATTAGGTCATGGAGATGGAGGAAATCTGGTTCAGTGACTGCAGCAATTATTAAGGGTGTTTTGCTGATGGAACAGATACTAAGTGTTGGGCAAGTAATTTGTGTCTACAGTTACATGGCTTTATACTGTAGCTGTGGTTCAGGGGCTTGAATTTTATGATTGTGCCTTAGCAACTCTAACTGTTTTCCAGTGTACGTTTGCTTAATTTATAGGAACGTAAGATTATTTAATACAACTGTAAGTAAAATGTAAAACAGATACAAGAAAATAGTGGATTTTTTACCATGAATAATTAACCTGTGGCGTCTATGATGGTGGTATTGACAGTGTTAGATCTGACACTTGGTTGTGAGAAGGTGACTAACTCAAAAAGTTGGAAAGAAATTGTAGAGTAATTAGCCTTTTTTTTTTTAAATTATTTTTTTTCCTCTCTTGAGCTTTATCTCTGGAATTAGAACAAATTATACTTTAACACTTTAGACCCTGAAAGAAACAGTCCCAGCAATATAAACAGAAGTATAGAGCTATCAAAGGAAGTAATGAAAATATCATTAAGTAAAAACTAAATTGATTTTGTTTTTCTAGAGAGGTGCAATAAAATACCATTATATAATTAGGCAACTTGAGGCATGAAAACCAACTCTGGAGAATACTAGGCAGGCAGACCGAAATGATGCACATCTGGGGTATTCAGCTTATAATAAATCCACTTAAATGTGGTATATCAGGCAATATTGTGGAGAATCCAAGAATACAGTGTGGTAACTTTTCCACTCAGGTTTCAAACTATAACCTATGTTTTTGCTTTTTTCATCAATGCCACTCAGGTCCATTCCAGTTTTTCCTTATTTCTAGGAGGAGTTTAGGATTTCTTCTACGACTGCAATGCCCAGAATATTTCATAATTACTCCCTTCAGACTTTCTTGTACTTTCCTCTATTGTATCTAGCACTGACCACAGTACTGTAATGTCTTACTGATCTAACCAGGGAGAAAACATCTTAACGTGTTTCTATTACATGATAGCTAATAAACGTGAAGTGAAACACGTTTTTTCAAAACTTCTTTACTCCATTCAAACTTCTTTACTCCATTACATACATTACAGGTATTTAATCATGTTGAAACTACTTTTTCTACATGGAAATAAATTTAATGTCTGTCTGGATATTTTATGCTCAAAGAGCAGACATAATTTTTCCTATATTAAGTATTATATACACTTAGAGATGTATTCACTAAACATGCAAAAAAAAAGGTATTTCATGCATTGGTATATTGCTGGAAGCCTTTCACATTCCATTTCTCTTGTCTCTCAGAATTTTCAGTTAAGGGTAAAGATCACATTTTGGTGGTGTTTTTTTGTTTGGTTGGGTTTTTTATTTTTGTTTCAGTTTCCAGCAAAAATCAGGCTAATAGAGTATTCATAGTTGTTGCCAGTGTGCTTACAACCATTTTAATACATCCAGCTAAGGTCTGTAGAGGGATCTTTCAGTTAATAATACTTACAGACAGGATTAATAATCCAGGTACAACCAAAACCTACAAAGTTTAAATGGAAGAAAACAGTGATTTGAATTGCATGTTGTCTTCAGCAACGTTGAAGAAACTTGTAGAATTATCACCTCTTATTACTGGTAGTCTGAATTATCCACTTTAGCTCCAGATGCAGTAAAAGATGGCTTTAGATGATCTGTATGGAAGTTTTGTGCTGAATTTTGTGTGCCAGGTACTTATAATTGAAAATTTCATTGCTTATACTGATTATTCTCGTCTCCTTCCATGGCACTCCTCAACTCTTACCCCCTTCCCATCCCCTTATAACTGACTTTCTAAACACGTATTGAAACAGACTTTCATATGAAAGATCCCGGTTCTTGAGGGAAAGAGTTGGTTTTTTCTGAATAAATGCAAATGATTCCAAATGGCCTCTCTAACAAATAGCTTACTAATGCTCTTTATTTCTCTTCCTAGGTTTTAGTATAAAAGCAGTGCCATTCCAGAATGCAATTTTGAACGTAAAAGAACTTGGAGGTATGGCATTTATTCATTTGGTTATAAAAACATGCAACGTCTAAATTTCATCATAACTGTCAGTAGTTATAAATATTTATTTTAAATTTTAAAATGATAGATCAGTGCAGCTGGAGTTGAAAATCTCAGCAGGTAAAGTTGAGAAAAGCTGTACAAATCCTGACCTGAAAAAACAAAGGGTAAAAAGCAGGGTGAGTGGAAGGTGTGTGATGTATTTCCTTAATGTAATTTCTTGGATTGCAGTGGTTAAATTATACAGAAATACAGACTGGACTGTAATTTTAGTATGGCTCATGTGGCAGCTCAAGGAAGTTTATATTCCTTGTATTTATTGTATGTATAAACTTTCACTTACTAGAACTGTCTCAGGTAACTATGTGAACATTTGTCAAAACCAATGTATTTACTGCACCACTGAAAGTGTTGCAACAGCAGCCAACTTCTAATGAGTTATATTATTTGTGAACTGTTCTCTTGTTGGATTTATTGGATTTTGGAGCAATGGTTCTTTTATGGTTTTGGGGTTTTTTTTAAATTTTCTGTAAACAGGCAACCTATTTGGCTCCCAGTTCTGACTCTGAGTCTCAAGTGGCCAAGAGGTTGTTTGTTACAAGGAAGAAAACACTCTCCTGATTAGAGTTCTTGTGGAATCTAATGTTCTTCTAATTTAAAACCCACATGATCTTCTTTAAATTCTAGAATTTCTGTATATCTAATTTATTATTTATGTAAATATAATAGACTTAATAATGAGGATATTTATTAGGTTTTTCAACAAGGTTGGATCCTCTCTTAAATGATCTGGGGTAAAATTTGACTTGGTTCTTGAGGAAAGTTTCAGGAGGTCTAGTTGCATGATAGTTACCTTATCTGAAATTGTTTCAAGAAGGCATTGAGATAAGCAACCATGGAAAGCATAGCATTTCCTCTTTACTACCACTGGTCCATGGATTTAAACATACACGTTCCTGTTCGAGCATGTATTCTGTAAAAAAAACCTCAGTAGTTTTCTTTCATAAAGGAACCAGTCCTCAGGAATAGTGTAGATAACTGCTTAAGTGTGTTATGTGCATAATGTGCACTTAGTCATAATGTCACTTTTTCGATTTTTTTAAAATAGAGTGAATCATTTGCAGTCTAGTTTATACATTCTGCTGCCTAAGCTATATGAAATATATAATTCATGTAGGTAAATACAATTTTTAATCAAGATTTGAATCTGTGTATTCTATAGCAGATCCTTGTTAAAGTCTCTTCACCTTTTCTGATCATACAACTCCTATTTTTGCAGGTATGTGTGTTTTGAGAAATCTTATCTTAGCAGAGGATTTTGACTAAGGACAAGAAGTAATCCAGAATATTTGATTTGTTTTTTTCATCCATTTATCTCTTCTCAAAGACAGAAGAATTGTCAGAATTTTTTACTGCATCTTTTACTGTCTTATTCCTTTAACTATGGGTGCTTGCATGTCTGTATTTAAAAATTATGTAATGTGTTTTCTTCTCTGAAATATTGCAGAAAAATGCTGATTTTGTTACCTTTTCATTGTCTAGGCGAGAGAGCAAAAGCAAGCTTCCAAAAGTTTTTTTGTTCCAAAAGTTGGTGGTCACTAGTTGTGTTCCCTAGGACTCATTAAGGGTCCCAGTTTTGTTTAATATCTTTATTGATGATCTGGACATGGGAATTGAGTGCATTCTCAGTTTACAGATGACACCAAATTGTATGGGAGTGTTGATCTGCTGGAGGGCAGGAAGGCTCTGCAGAGGGATCTGGACATGCTGGATCGATGGGCTGAGGCCAGTGGTGTGAGGTTCAACAAGGCCCAGGGCTGGGTCCTGCCCTTGGGTCACAACAACCCCAGGCAGGGCCACAGGCTGGGACAGAGGGGCTGGAAAGGACCTGGTTGTGCTGGTGACAGCAGCTGAACATGAGCCAGCAGTGCCCAGGTGGCCAAGAAGGCCAATGGCATCCTGGCCTGGGTCAGCAACAGTGTGGCCAGGGCAGGGATTGTCCCCCTGTACTGGGCACTGCTGAGGCCACACCTCAAGTGCTGTGTCCAGGTCCGGCCCCCTCACTCCAAGAAAGACACTGAGGTGCTGGAGTGAGTCCAGAAAGGTCAGGGGAGCTGGGGAAGGGTCTGGAGCACAAGTCCTATGAGGAGTGGTTGAGGGAGCTGGGGGTGTTTAGCCTGGAGAAAAGGAGGCTCAGGGGCAACCTTATCACTCTCTACAATTGCCTGACAGGAGGTTGTGGCCAGGAGGGGGTTACACTCTTCTTCCTGTCAACCAGCGACAGGATAAGAGGACACGGCCTCAGGCTGCACCGGCAGAGGTTCAGGCTGGACATCAGGAAGAATTTCTTCATGAAAACAGTTGTTAAACATTGGAATGACCGCCCANCAGTTGTTAAACATTGGAATGACCGCCCAGGGAGTCACCATCCCT
>VYZQ01010427.1:15440-33866 GCA_013400655.1 Mystacornis crossleyi
TGTTTTCCTCAGAATCTGCAGCTGCTTAAAGAGCACACATGACTGGGAAATGCTCCATTTCTTTCATATGCATCTCTATATCTAAGAGGTGTCACATTTGCATTCTAGATTTCTCCTTCTCTAAAAAGGAAAGGTGGGGGGTTTATTCACAATTAAATTCAGAAGTCTTTCTAATAATGTCGAATATTTCTGACAGAACTGCTAAATAATCAAAGAAAGGAATTTTGCCAAGTTAACTTTTCTGGTGACTGAGCTTATTTTATTAAATCAGTATTTTGCATTAGTGTCATTTGGGTTGATGAATTCTCTCCCCTACTCTCTCTTCTTCCTTCAAAGCATTTCAATAAGGGTATCTGCTGTCAGGGCACAAGAGATCCTTGTGTTGTGATGCCTGGCAGATATTAGCGATGGAAACAAAACAAGTACAGGAATCTGAGTGTTGAAATTTCAATTGATTCCACTGTAGTAGCCCAGAGCACACCCTGGGATGGCGGTTCTCCAGTGGTAAAGGGTGAAGGCATGACTCAGTGGAGATGGAGAAGAGAAACGTATCTTTTAGTCTAACTCCCACATCAGTTCACCACAGAAATCCCTTAAGTCCAAGGGTACAACCTTACCTTTCCAAATCTTAGCTTTAGCAGGAGAAATCCAGGGGGAAAACTCCCCACATCCATGGATTTCACCCCTTTTTAATTTGTAGGCCTCTCCAGTTTTTTCCACTGGGACTGTGGTCTCCTGCACAGTATGAGATCCTGCAGTGGCAGCAGCCTTCCCTGGCAGAGGTGCTCCAGCACTAGGCAGAGGCTGGTCAAGGCAGGTTTGAGGAGATAATGTGGAAGTCTCACCTCTGAGGAGGAGACAGCACATCTCTGTTGCAGGTCAATATTATGGTGAATTTTTGCACACAGTGTTGTAAAGACATGTACACTGAGAGTAGATGGTGGTACAAGGGTGAAGTTGTTCATGAAAGCAGCTTCCCAGCAACACAGAAGATGCTGGGCTGCACAGAAGAAATTGGTCATTTATAGGTATTTATGTTTGCTGGAAGATATACTGCACTGATAAATGTGTTCTTGTGAGAAGTCACGGGGGTTGGGTAGAGAAATAATAAACCCACTTTATTTCACATGATATTGGAGATCTGCTCATTTATGTTCAAATCATTACAAAGAGAGGGGGAAAAAAATAACTAAACCAGAAACAGAACACCTTGTCTTTGCCCATGGAAAAATTTCCACAGTAAAGTGTTGAACAAAGGCTTGCAAACTTCCTGGGGAAACCCTTGCTTTCCAAAGGCTTTGTGATATTTTCTGTTCTTTATTGAATGAAAGAGCTTAAATTTAAAGACAGGTGCAGCCTGAACCTCTTGGTTTTAGAATGTCTTTCACTGATGTCAATAGTTAGAAAATTGCAGCAAAAAATAACAAGAACTTTAATTCCTTCCTCATCTCCTTAAGTTCAGACACTTTGGTGAAAGAGAAGTAAACTCATATGGTGTAAGTAATCTTTAAAAAAACCCCAGTATTTTAAACAAGCTGGGTTAATTTCTGTGTCACCTGACTTTCTGAACAGACATTAAGAATGATCTTTTTTCTATTATGTGACTGATAGCGGCTATCCCTTTTTTTTGTTACTGTAAGTGATTGCATATTGAAATACTGAGGTGCAGAATTTTCACAGAATCACGGAATATGCTGAGTTGGAAGGAACCCATAGGGATCATTGAGTCCAACCCCTGGCCCTGCACAGGACAATCCCCAGGAGTCACACCATGTGCCTGAGAGCATTGCCCAAATGCTTCTTGAGCTCTGTCAGGCTGGTGCTGTGATCACTTCCCTGGGGAGCCTGTTCCAGTGCCCAACCACCCTCTGAAGGTGAAGAACCTTTTGCTAATGTTTAACCAAAAACTCCCCTGACTCAGCGTCAGGCCATTCCCTTGGGTCCTGTTGCTGGTCACCAGAGAGCAGAGATCAGTACCTGCCCCTCCTCTTCCCCTCATGAGGAAGTTATAACTGCAGTGAGTCAGTCTCCTCCAGGCTGAACAGACCAAGTGACCTCAGCCACTCCTCATCCAGCTTCCCCTCAAGGCCCTTCACCCTCACTCTGTTACAGCTCAATATCTTTCTTTTATTTTGGCGCCCAAACCTGCCCCCAGCACTAGAGGTGAGGCCTCCCCAGTGCAGAGCAGAGCGGGACAATCCCCTCCCTGGCCCGACTGGTGATGCTGTCCCTGATGTCCCCCAGGACACGCTTGGCCCTCCTGGCTGCCAGGGCACTGCTGACTCACATTCAACTTTGCCATTGACCAGGACCCCCAGTTCTCTTTCCACAGTGCTGCTTTCCAGCCTCTCATTCCCCAGTCTGTCCATACATCCAGTGTTGCCCCACCCCAGGTGCAGAATCCAGCACTTTCCCTTGTTTAACTTGATACGGTTGGTGATTGACCAGTTTTCTATTTTTTCGAGGTCTCTCTGCTGGGCCTCCCTACTTTCAACAGAGTCAACAGCTCCTCCCAGTTTTGCATTGAGTGTTTTCAGTCACTAGCTGAGTCTAAGGCCATTATCTGGCTGAGTGGCATGGAAATTATGTGGTTCCTTTGTTCCTTAATAAAAGATTTTTCTGACAAATACTTTCATAAAGTAGCATTCCATCATCAGTGCCACTCCCTCAGGTGCGATTTTATCAGGAAGTGTCAGTATGAGAAGAAAGAATAAGACCCCCTACTTCTGCTGAAACAGGAGCAAACCAGTGGATGAAAAGGCCTGGAAGAAAAGTCTCTCAGCACAGCAGAGGGCTGCTATAGAGGCATCAGCCAGTGCTTGGTATAGTTCAGCCTGTGAACCCTTAAGCACTCTGATGGCTACATTCAATTCTGATTTTGACAGAATAAGCTAGACCTCTCTCACGTGAAAGTCTGAGGCCAACCCTAATATTCTGCATTTGGTATTTTTGGAATTCCTGTTTGTCTGCTACTCTTTTCCTTTCTGCTGAGGAAAGTTCAGACAATTTTCCAGTAAGTTATTATTGCTCATCAGTTTTTATTCCTGATGAATGAGGATGCTTCAGACCATAAATCTTTGACTGGTCCAGGTTAAGTGTTGCCACTCCTGGGCTTCCAGCCAGCATAATTTTGTAGGGAGGAATTGTACAACTTGATGAGAAAGAAGTAAATAGTCCTGTGTTAGCAGCTATTTGAAATAGCAGCTGTTTAAGGCTACGCAGCAATGGGGGATATTAGCAATATTACTGGGCCAACTGTAGGTGGTTACCGTATGCACATATTGCCACACGCTCCGTCCTATTTGTCTAATGTGAAACTTTTCATTTACTGGTAAATGTGATGGTGATACTTATAGTGGTCACTGCTGAAGTTCTTGAACAGATTCTGGTAATCTGTGTCCATGCAGTATGGATATGGAACATGGATAAGGAAGAGATGAGTGTCTAGCTTTTCATATTTTTTACTCTTCAGGCACCCAACTGGGTCCCCTGGTCACGAACTGAGTTTGTGCAGTTTGTCTGCATGGAGCCACACACAGGTCTGGGGTGCGATGGGGTTGGAGGGGGAGCTGAGTGTCCAAGTGTCCAAGCCATGACCATGTGCTCTAATATCCATGAGGAAAGGAATTGAAAGGAACACAAATGTGTGTTTGCAGGTCTCACATGGACCGCAAGCACCATTAGAGCTGCAGTGAAAGAGCTGCTGCAGGTTGTCATTCCTGCATCTTCATTCGTATTTATGTCAAAGAAACTAAAATAATACCAGTTGTTTATTTTCACTTTTCCTCCCAGACCTACCTCCCTTGTTGCCATTTTTTGCCCAGGTCACTAATGGAAGCTGTAGGATGTAGTGAATTCTGATCCAGCAACTCTAAGGACAACTAGATCTAGAAACTCCTTAATTTAGCAAGGTTGGCTTTCTCTCATTTCCAAAGAAGTTATAATTTTTTTTTCCCTTAGTCTTGAGTAGATGTGTGATGAGATGTTAAAATGTAAACACTTTGATTTATAGGGAATATCTTAAGTTATTTTAACAAGTGTTTTTAAACCAATTGTTAGAAATAATTTTTCTGTCCTTCTGCGGTTTGTACATACTATTTAAGTTGTCTTCACCAGTGCAGGAATACAAAAAGAGAGCAATAACAAACTTTATACGTGTTGAAAGGAGAAAGGAAAACAGGACAGTATGTTTCCTCAAAAATGTATTGCAAAAGATACGATATACTCTATCAAAAAGTTTATGATATTGAAGTTTTCTTTTCTCTTCTGTTTCAAAATTTATACATTTCCATTAGTAATTAATGTAACCTTACTAAACAATATAATATGCTGAGCACGTATAAGACATAAGAATATAAAACCAAGTCAAGTAAGGGATGATGATTTTCTAAGATAATTTATTTTTTACATCAAAATCAGTAGTGGTTTAGGTCGCCCTAAATTCAGCTCTCTGACATTTTAAACTTGCAGAAATAGCCAGTTTATTTTTCTTTGTATGAAATCAATACTTCTTTTAAAAATAGCCACATACACTTGGACTTAGTCTCCTGAATTATCCTTTGCTTGGGAGAGACTACATATTTTATTAAAACAGTGGCATTTTCATAAAGCAGAACATTTGCCCTAGCATCTGCTTAAAAGAATAATGAGAAAAATATACAAATTTAATAAGGACACAAACCTTTTTCTTTGGCGACATAAGGTAGCGGGAAGCCTGGCTTTTCAGATCAGAAGCTATTTCTGGCCTCTGGAAACTTGGACCATCTCCTCCTAGAGCAGTTTGCAGCTGCCGGGCTAACCTGGCTCTTCCAGGAGTGCTGCCCGCTCTCTGCCTGCTGTCACCAGTGCGTTTACCCTGGCTGCTCACCTGCCTTGCCTGCCTGGGAACCAGCCAAGCCCAAACGCTTTCCTGACCTGTCTGAGCAGCCATCTGGAAAGGGGCAGATGCCATTATTCAAAAGTACTTTGGTAGATGGCTGCAGGGGCATGAAAAGCTCCCAGCAGGAGCACAGACCATGCCACGTGGTTGGTAAAGCATCTGTCCTTGAAGAAAATCCTGCCTGTCTCAGGCAACAAGCATAGGGTGTATATGAAAAATGAAGAGAAATAGAGTGCCTTGGGGTGGGATGGTGCCATGGCGTTTTCTTCAGCAGCACCTTGAGCAATAGGGTTCCTCTCCCCTCTGCTTCTAACCCTGCACAAAGGACAACTTCTTCCCATCTCTTGGTAATGTCTTACATTGGAAAGCATTTCACGAAGGGAGGGATAAAAATCGGTAAGGAAGGCAAAGAGTCAAAGCAAATGCAGTATGTGGGAGGAGAGATTGTCAGTTCATGGGTTTTTAAGTAAAGGCTGGGGGGAAAAAATGTCTTTCGCATGACCCTGACTGTTATCTTGGAGCATAAGGTGGAGTGCTTAATTCTGTCTCCAGCCCTGCTCTCTCACTGCCTTTCCTGTGGTACCTGTGGATGTGCCTGCTAATGGTGGCAGTGATGACAGTTGTTAACCGGACAATGTTTTGACACTGCCAAATCCGTTCGCACAGGTCACGGTCTGCCTGGTGGTAAATGGCAGTTGAAAAGCTCTGTGTAACACATTAACAAATTCTTTTGCTGTCCAGTCCTCTGAAGTATTTTAAAAGCCTTGTTTGAAAGCTCAAGCTTTTCTGCTTCACAGCCCATTTTTGGTTTCTTGTCTCATGGTAATGAATTAACCCTAAGTACGAGTTTCACCCCAGGGAAACGGTTGGCGGGGGTCATGCAGGGTGTGACCTTTGTAGGAAAGATGAGACTCCTTCCTGTGAAGCTCTCGTGAAGTTGGCTTTGGAATATTTACCAATCACCCATCTCACAGGCAACAGCAGGATTTGGGCCTCTCTTGTTATAGTGAGTAATCAGCTGTAAAAGCATTGATCTCAGTGGAGTTATTAATTGATACTGGTGCAACAAAAACACCATTTGCCCTAAATGTTATGGAAAGATGACAACCAACAGACTGAACAGATCTGTTTCTCAGTGAGCTCTCGGGCAGGGTAGGTACCCAATCTGTCCATGCTGCTTTGGGCCATCAGAGCTTCCCTTGAGAATTTAGATTTGTATTTAAGTTGCATTCAGTTTTTATTCATATCGGCTTAGAATATGTTTCATGGGGTTTTTTGTTGTTTTTTTGTTTTGTTTTGGGTTTTGTTTGTTTGTTTTGGTTTTTTTTTTTTTTCTCTTTTCCTGTAGTAATAGTAAAAATCTGTTTTTCTTCCCTAACTATGTGCAGGCTGGCATGGCTTTGACTTATGATCCAACAGCTGCTATACAGAATGGGTAAGGAATGCATGTTTTCTTACGTCTTTTTAAAACTTATTTTGAATGTCATCTTCTGTTTTCTCTCTCTGTGGTGAAACTTTTTGAAAAGCAAATCCACTCAGACATATTTTGTCTGAAGCATATAATGCTATATTGTCAGATTCTTCTTTTAGTTTTCCTTTTCATTTTATGCCTTCTTGTTTGCAATATCCATTTGAATGGGTAGTTGTTTTTCCTAATAATTTCCATCGCTATTTGGCAAATGTCAGTAGATGTCTTTTTAATCTCTCTCTGTCATGAAGTGGAAACCAGTAAAGTTTCCCTTTACTGACTTGGCTTTTGTTAAAATAATCATTGAAGATTCCAACGTATTTTTGATAATAGAGCTGTTACTTCATCTGGGGTTCTTTCTGCAGGCTGGCTGGCTTCCATGGCATTGTCTGAATAAAAATGCCAGACAAGGAGAAAGCCTTAAATTAGTGTGTAAGCAGATGGGATTTAGGGGGAAAATTCTGAGCAACGCTCTTCTTTATTTCTCAGCTGCCATTTGCCGACACAAGGAATTGCATTTTTTTCTCAAATTGTGCAGTGAAATTACATCATCATATTATTTACCTGCATGATTACATTTCCAATCATTTCATAAGCTAAAAAAAGATATCCTTGAAATTTAGGTCTCTTTTCAGCTAGGTTAACAACAATTTGAAGAGAGGCAGGAAGTTCAGCCCTGAACTCTTTGACAGTCACTCTTTGATCAGAGAGATGTATGATGATTATCAAATTCCATGCATGCTCCCACCTGTGTTCTCCAGCTGAAGGGGAGAATTCATTGTTATAGATAAGAATGGGTTTATTTGTTAAATATTTGTTAGGTCACTGCTAGTTGAAGCATTTAGGAAAAAATCTCTAATAATCCCAGTAGTTAAAAAAAAAGTCAATAGTAATAGTTAGTCTATTTTGCCTAATTTCCCTTTAAAAGCATTAATTTTGTAGGACTCGTGATATTCCTGTGTTGTGGAGGAAGAGGCCAAACTCAGAAGAATAGAGAGTTTGTTTGTAGTTGTGATTTCAGAATCCTCTGCTTCTGTTTCCCTGTTCTGACCTCCAAATGAGTCATTCTTCTCTATTGTCCTACTTTTCAGCTGGTAAAACATTATAGTCCATAAATAAAAACATCACTGGTTCATAATCCACCAGTGTTTCATGTGGACAACGAGTTTTTTTTTTCATATAAATTCCTGCATGTCAGTTGTGTGAATGTTTTGGAAACCATAGTTGGAATGATCTTTTGAGACTAATATAATTTTAATTCAAGAATAATTTTTTTGATGTTATGAATCTTATCTCCGAATCAGACATTATTTATATCAAAGAATACCCATGGTGTTCAGGCTGCTCAGATGGTTTGGTCACTCAGTTGTTTGAACATACTGTCACTGACGATTGGGTAAAGAAATTGTACCCAGTGGGGAATTTCAGCTCTGCAGTTTTTAAAATAGTCTTTTATTTTTAAGGCAAGAAATAAATTGAATTACAGTACCAGTGTCTAATTACCACTTTGACATATGTCTTCTTTCTGAAGTGTCAAAATATTTTCAGTTTTATCGGGACTAAACCATCATTCAAAACGCTCTTGTGGTGAGATCTTGATTGTGTGCAGTATCATGAGGATCACCAGGACCCTTTTGGTCCCATAGGATTTTTTTTATCTGCCCAGGCATTCACACAGTAATCTCTACATATCCTGTAGTTTTAAGTTTTTTCTGGTTTTCATAAGCCTCTTTGCTTAGATGTACGGTGAAAATCTAGCTCAGGAGTTTTATTTTAGTAAAGTCTGGGAGCACCTTGGTGTAAATGTGTAAATCTGATCTTTTGCTCGCTAACACAAGACACAGGCATCAGTGTGTGGCCGTGGTGAAAGAGACTTAAAGGCTCTTAAGCTCTTTGAAGTAACACAGGTTAACTCAGCAAGGTGCCATCTTCCTCACGGGGAGGGCAGTGTGGAAGTGAGCACAAAGCTGATGCTGTGCCCACACGCACCCTGTGCCTGAAAGGGTGCAGAATACTTTGGCCATAACGTGGGCCAAGCCACTAAGGTTTGCATGGCACAACGTCACCCGAAGGTCTGTAAAACAAAGGCCTTTTCCTTGTAGCATTCAGCTGGGGTCACCAGTGTGGAATTTAGTGAACTGAGGCTGGGGATGGGAAACGTAAAGACACCCCGTCAAGGTGATGATTCAGAAGAGTTATGATTTGCAAACAAAATTTAAAAAGAAAAATCAACTGCACATGCTGACATTTTCTAGAGTTCCTTATAGGGTTGAAGATGCATTTGGATGCATCTAAGTTGCTAAGTCCACACGGGATTATGTGGAAGCTGGAAGCCTGCTAGAGAAACGTGTCTCTGCAGGTGTCATGGGGTAGTACGTAAAATTCGCAGTTCCTTAACAGGCATGGATTATATTAGGTTTGGAGTTGGGCCATAACCAAACCTCAGGGAAGAATCTGGACTCTTGTTTCCAAATGAAAAGGTAGGTTCTTATTGTTCATGGTGTCATACTATCACTTTTATTACCATATAACTGCATATTTGCCTTGAAAATCTATAGCAGGAATAAAACAAAAGAGAGTGAGAGAGAGGCTTTCACTAAAAATGACTACGATTTTTTCCCCACTAAGGAATAGATTATTTTCTTCTGAGTCTATTACATGGTAAAGCTTGATTCTCCATTTCATTATATTATTTTTATGCCCATGTACCTCTGTTTAAGCTTCCAGTGGAGTTACATCAGCATAAAACTGGTATAATGGAGTGGAGAATCCAGCCCGTAGTGTACCATAGCATTGCAGTATGAGGTACTGAAGGTATGGTATGCACACACTTCAGTAGATAAGCTCTTTTCATTTGGGAACCTCTCTGTGCCTTTTTTTTGTTTGTTTTATAATCAGCCTTTTCTGAATTGTGTTTACAAAGGTACTCAGGTTTTATTTTGGGGAGTAGTGTGCCTGTGTAATATGCTATTGATTTTTCAATTTGTGGCATGAACATTGTTTTTGTAGTTTTATACACTCATACAAAGAACAGGATAGAGCTCTTGTACTCGCACTGTAAGGAAGCTCATTTAAAATGTTCCTGAGGCTGGAGTCCTCCTGGCCATTTGAATAAGATTGCAATGTGCTGTATCAGTTTAGTATCTCATATCTGGGGGACTATTTTGTGCATTTGCTGGCCAATGGGCTCAATATTCAGATAGGTCTTTTCCAGCGCAAACATCTGACTGTGTGCCTTGTTGCAACAGAAAATTGCTGCCTTGATAATGCTTGGTAATACTCTTACATTATGTGAGCCCCAGGATACTATTTATGAATCTAACTTTTTCAGGACTGCCCGCAGGCACGAGGCATGAGCAAATGGTGTTTATTGCAGTGCAAATAGGATCTTGCTCTTGTGCAGATTCTGTCTGGAAGCTTGCATGTTCCCCAGTAGAATGGGAACCATATGGATTTTTTTTTCCTTCTTTTTGGCAGGGAAATAGCGACCAGACACTGCAGATAATGTAGTCCCCAAATGTGAAGGGAGGGTTGGCGTAGCAGGGTAGTATGTGCTTTGTCTGTTAAGCAACAGCAATGATTGTTAAAGCGCTGCCTCTGTGTGCCTGGCGATGCACTGGAAATATGCTTCTTTTTAACATCGCTTAAAAACGTGTCCTTTTGAGCTCCTTATAAACCTCCCTTCAGGAACTTTCGGGAGCATCTTTTTGCCTGCTAGTGATGAGTTTCCCCTGTGTTCATGGAATCTAGGCATGCTGGAAAAGTCTATTTTTAATACGAGGTTGATGTCCATTTGCCTTGCCCTTGCCACCTGCATGCTTGTGCTTCTGGCGCTGCAATTGCAGCTGAGGAGCAGGGACTCTGTTTGCACCTGCAAAAAACTGCATGGACCAATGTCAGGATGCAACCTGCAATCGCAGAAAATGCAGCTGAGCCTTTTGGATAACTCTCCTTAAAGCTCATAGGTCAACTACCACAAAGTTTACAGCTCTCAAAATACCTACTGCACAGTACTAGATACAGTGTGCATTTTAATGCCAGGAAACTTGGAGGCATAATTTAATATATCTAAAATGAGTCAAAGCCAGTATAATTCATATCTCTTTCCACTCCTCTTTCTGATGTATATATTCTGATGACTGAGAGCCCTGTGTTCCCTTGAATGAACTTACAACATGCATCTTCCACCTCACTTCACCTCTCCCTAAGTCTAAAAAAAAAAAAAGAAGGCAAAGCCTAAGACTGAATATAGCAAGGTCCTCAGCTGCGGATCTTATCGTGCTGTAGGGTTTGTGCCAGAATAGGTCACTCTTGCGTTTTTGTTCCCCCTGTCTTTTATTAGAGGCCCAGCATGTCACTTAATGCCAGTTACATATGAGGATATTAGCCCATTTGTATGTAAAGGGAATTTAGGGAGATGCCTCGGTGTCCCGTGGGTGAGGGCATGTTGAGCCCTCTTTGTCAGTGGGCCCTGCCCTGGCAGCAGTGTGGTAGATTGAGCATCCCATATCTGAGTGCGGCTCTGCTTGAGCCCATCCCCAGCAAGGACACCTCTGTCCTCACCATACCACTGTACTTCATGTGTGGCAGAGACATCCACATCCTTTATTATTAGATCCTTTTGGCCACAAGTGGCACTGAGGAAAGAACACAAGCCTTTGTCTCTTGATGTAAGATTCCTGGCTGCAAAATTTTTTCTCTACAGCCTGTTGCAGGGACTCAGATTTTTACACTTGATTTATTATTATTACTATTATTATTGTTGTTATTGTTGTTGTTGTTGAAATAGATGGACTGGATTTTCTTGCATTGTCATTTGCAGCATCAGAGTTTCTTTCTGTCTCTTCCTTGATGCCCTTGTGAACAAATTTTCCCAATACCACTGAGTGTCCTTGTAGTATGTTTTATTTGATGCTTATTTGAGAGCATTCCAAATGGCGTCAGATAAACGGCATTGGCAGGGGTGTTGGAAGGGCTGTATTTTCCATGTTACCGTAGTATATATTCTACAGGCTTATGTACTATTCAGATAACTGCATCTCTAAGCTGAAACTGAAATGGCAAGCTGTCTGTCAAGTTCTTGGCTTAGCACACACTTTCTGTAAATTTGTTAGTATTTGCTAGGATTTACTGGAGAGTTTATTCCAAAGAGTCAGCACTACTTCCAAATGGAAAGTTGTTTCTTCCCTACACTTGTCTTTGTCCAAGTGGTTCATATGTGGTTATGAGTATGAGCCCAGCATCAGTGCCAGGTTTATGAACAGAATGAGAACAGAATGAACAAAAATGCGTGGTTTTCTCAAAAGAGTTTTGGTTTTATATTACCTTTTAGCTTAAGAGGTTTGTATGTATTTCTCTACATTCCATATTTTACCCATGGACTAAATTCTGTCAATCTGCCATTGACTGTTTTCATTTGCTGCGCACAACATTTCTTAGTTGATCCACTTAGCAAGAGCATGGCCCAAGTGATTTCTGGTTAACACTGATCTAGGAGAAGACTCCTATAAAAGGACTTAGATATTATGCATCGTGTTAGTGCCATAGATGAACTTGGCTAGTGGTAAAAATCCTTTCTCCCACGATGCTATGTGAACTTAATATTTGGTATAAGCATGGGGATACAAATGCCTCTAATTCTCATAATAGGATATATATAAAATCAGGCAAAGGCACAATTTTAAAATAGTCTCTGTGCGAGCATTGTGAGGGCAGATAAATGGTCCTAAAATAGCATTATGTTTCTATTAAACAAAAAATCACTCAGATGCCACCTGCTGCTTTTGGCATTTTAAAATCTGATTTGGAATAAAAAGAACAAATGATTGCTTCTCTGTCTCCCTCTTCTCTCCTAACTTTGAATGTTTCCGCCCAACATTCAAAGAGAGCAGCCTGTTTTTTCAAGGCTATTGGTTGAAGTCGGTGGTTATTTGAGCCTGCATCCAGAATGAATGCATCCAGTCTGAACTAGACTGATTAGTACTAAATCTGTGATGCCAGGGTGATCAGGAAATAGGGCGCTTGTATAAACACTAGTAATGATTTTTTGTTGTTGTTGTTGTTGTTGCATAGCTCTCATGGAAAGCTGCTGTTGATTGCCTCAGAGTAAGGAGGGAAAAAAATATAAAAAGAGAGGGAATGAAATCCACTTCACTGTGCAGAATCTTCTGTTGCTTACTGGTGCATCCTATATGAGCAGGATCTACATGAGGTTTAAATCAGACAAAAGAACACTGCACATGAGTGTTTCTCTCTGAGTCCAAAATACCGGCATTTGGACAACTGTAAGACCACATTCTTTTTTTAAGCAATTTTATTGTTCTGGCTTACAGTTAAAACTGAAAAAAGGGTAAACGCAAAAATCTTTACAAGCACACACATATTAAGTACTAACACAATCCAGCAGTAGTGATATTTTCCAAGTGATAATTTTATCAATAATCATTAACCCACAGGGAAGGAGAAAGAATATAGCATTTATTACCATCAAGCAAGAGATAGTGCAGCTTCTGTTCATAGAATGCAACAGTGGAAATAAAACCAACTAAATCTGAGATTTTCAGTGCTGCCTGGGGCATTTAGCCGCATAATTCCTGATACATTTCACCAGAAGAAGGGGTTTTGCTCTCTGCCTAGATGAATATGAAAATTTCAGCCAGAGTTTTTGTAGCCACCCCTTAATAAAATAATTCAGGCATGTATATAGAATGTGTTATTCTCAGCACTGAAGCACTAGGATATGAAAAGAAAACAGTACCCTGTTTAAAAATGAAATCAGTAATGTTTCCTTCGATATCGCGTAAGAAATTTCCTTTCACTAGCTAGCACTCTGGAAAATCAGCTGTCTTTGCATTTCAGATAATTGCTTCTTGTTATGTGAAGTTCTATATTTGTGCTAGTTGAAGTGAAAAAAATATGCTTTGTGTAAATATTCCTCCTCCTTTCCATTTTCAAGATCTGCTCAGTGGAGCCATCACATCTTTTTTACTGTGGTTTTGGAAATAGATGGACATAATTACCTGTGCAGACTCTTTTTGTCTTTGCCCAGGAGGCAGTGAATTATTTAGTCAGAGCCTAAGTAGTCAAAAGGTTCAAAAAATCTCGCTTTTGTTCTTTGTTTGCAGATTTTATTCCTCACCGTACAGTATTCCAACAAACCGCATGATTCCACAGACATCAATCACGCCATTCATTGCTGCTTCCCCTGTCTCTACATATCAGGTACGTCAGATATGCACTTGTGTTTCCCAGTTAATTATGTTTTGGATGTGGATGGAGGCAGTGTATACCACAGAAAATTGTGTGTGTGCTTGCACTCTTGAGTCACTTAAAACAAAGGGCTCTCTAGTCATATTCAGGTATCACTGGGTAGAGTTTTAAGTGTTTCCTGCATTCTTTACAGCAGTAATGAAAGCCATCGTAATATTTAATTTCAATCAGCTTCTCTGATAAACAACATTTTGCTTAATATCCAGTTGACAACACCAGAAGTTTATCATTCTTCCTGAACTGTTTCCTCATTTTGGCTCCCCTTCATTAGCCAAAATTTTTTAAGTGTTTTTTTTTTAATAATTTATGTTGACTGCATTATACTTTGACCTTTTGACCTCAGCTGTATTTTTTCCATCCTTTTTGCATCCTTTAAAAGTACTCATTTTTATCCAGTAATCCCTGACAAAGCAAATTACTTGAGGATAAGTGTCCTGAAATAGTTCTTTAGTCTGCTACATACCATGTTGTTTAGAATTTCTCTTTTCAGCATATCCCTCTCAGATCTCCTCTGGGAAATTATTGTCTTGTTTTGGCTTTCTGAGGTGGAAGTCAAAACCAGATTGTATATTTTTATTATTAGCCATTCTCTGGGAACATACCACTTCACAGAAGCTGGTCATTGTCTATACGTTATTACTTTCCTGTGCCATCAGTACTTTTCCAACCCTGAGTCTTACCTGAAATAAGCTACCCAAACTTGAAAAACTGCATGATGGATTGTTCTTAATGTCAGGGTTGGTTTGTTGAGGTGGAAGAGTTGCTGATGGGATGGTACTGCTTACAGGTAATTCGGGGGGGTAACTGTGCTTTCAACTTGATCTTCAAAGATAAATGACTCCTGTAATTCTCTTTGACTTTTGTGTTATTTTATTTTAGATGGCTATGTAGCACTTGCCAAACAAAAGTTGTTTTGATGAGGTAAATTCAGTAAATTTCAGTAATGGCAGCGCCAAAGAAGAGTCAATGCCAGAGATACACAAGTGCAGCTCACACGCAATTTTCTCAGTAGCAAAGCTGGCTTAAGAGCCATACTACTTCCCTCTTATTCAGGCCACTGAGTTCAGGCCACCCAGCCACTTACTTTCACCACTGCTCCACAGTTCACAGTTGCTCCCTTTTCCCATTCTGGTTTGAACCGTTGCATCAGTTTGGGGTTTCATGTGTTTGCACCAAAACCATTNATTTAGGGGTTTGGTTGTTTTTTTTTGTTTGTTTAAACCCCATGTCATTTTGCAGTGTAAGACCAAAGACATTTGCCCTGGCACAGGAAAGGAACCGCAGTGGTGCAAGAGTGGGAGCAATGAGCAGCAGCAAGATGTGGCAGCTCTAGTGTGTTTTAACTCATGGGGATTCACAGCAGAAAATGTAGTAGAGGTGTGTTCGCATGTGGGTGTGCTGGCTTTGGTTCTAAAGACGTTTTGGTAAACTTGCTTTTCAACAAAAAATAGACTTTGATGAACATATACAAATGTTGAAGCACACTGTTATATAATTAATTCTCAACACTTTCTTCATCAGCAAAATCACAGGGCATCTGGAGAAGTGGGACCTTGTAGCTTTCTCCTTGTTATGCACGGTCAGTCTGAGGTGCTACACACCCACCTCTGTGACAGCAAGTGAGGTGCCCTCTGATGGCTCTACCACAGCTACATCTTTTGTATACTTGTGTGCTGTGGTGCCCAGACTGATGCAAAAGGAAACAAAAATACGCAATTCTTACTGGGGCTGAGTCTGAGCTATGATTGCATATGGGCCGTTCACACACAGCACAAGAGGGAGTTATGGCTCAGAGATGCCACCACGAATATGCAAACACTCTGTAATGTGTTTAATTCTTAGTAAAATTGTTATATCCTTGAAATATATGTCGGTCGTAAGGCAAAACAACAAAGATTTTGGTGATGCATATGGAGTTCTGGTGGGACTAGACCCCAGGATGCTCAAGCTAAGAATGATCCTGGAGGGGCAGATTTCTTAAGTCAGCTTTGCCGTGAAAACTTTCAATTAGAATGAGTTTCAAAAACTCTGAATTAGATCTGCAGTTCTTACTGAAAACAGAATAAGTCATTCTGGGATCTCTGAAAATATTATAGCTTTAAAAGTTTATACAGATACTTCTGAAAATAAACTTTGAACATTTTATGTCTGCTGCGCTGTCGGTTGGATGACATGTTCATGATTACGTTGATGGATGAAAGCAAACAATGCAAATGAAAAAATAGAACAACATGGAATATTGAAGACTGCTTTATGAGATAAAATGTTATGATTCATAGAAGTGGTGCAATCACTGAGACTTCTGACTTTGGTGGAAGACATTATCAAATGAAATTTGAAAGCATTTTCCTTTGTCAATAACTTTACGAAGCGTCAATTAATTTTGTGTTCAGTTATAAGACTTAAATCTTTTGTCAAAATTAGCACCTTAGTTGTAATAGAGAGACTATCTTCAAGTAAATCTTTAAGTTTTAAGCTTTTCTGTGCTAATGAAAAGTATTTGATGTGCAGGTCCAGAGTACTTCATGGATGCCTCATCCGCCATATGTTATGCAACCAACAGTAAGTGGATACTTGGTTATATCTGGCTAAAAGTGCTTCCATTGTAGCCTTGCTCTCCTTGTCCAGCCTCATTAAAGTCCTGGGTCATGTAAGTGCAGCCAGCTGCTCCCTGTGACAAGAGCCCTCTGCTCTAAAGATTCTGTTTCTTTAAGGAGCACCGCTTGGTTTAGTGGAAAGGGGAGGATGGGTGCTGTGTTATCTAATTGCACTGACTGTAAGAGAGTAACAAGTTCTGAAGTGCTGCTTCTGAAGCTCTGCTCCACGGACTGCAAGCTGACTCTATTCCTACGTACTTTGAATTGCCAGGATCAACACCTGACCATTCCTTATATGCTTATCCATCAAAAACGTCCTGTGCAGTTTTATATAAAGAATGCTCAGTGCTTCATTTCAACATAGTGGAGAAGGTGAAGCACAACTGTCTTAGAGAGTGTCTACCAAATCTGGATCTCCTTTATGATTTGACCAGTCAGCTCTTTTTACTTGCCCCCTCCCTAAGTAAATTTTCGTCATTATCAATTTATAACTACTTAAGGCTGCTTTATGTTTCTAACCAACATTCATTAGAAGTAGCGTAGCTGATTTTCTATTTACCTCACAGAAGAGTTTTGATGCACTTTGCCTAAATATTAGCGATGTATGAGAAGAAAACACCACCCTGAATTCCACTATATACAGGTCACTTTAATTACATTTCTACCTTTGATGATTTTCTCAGGTATGGATCCATTTAACAGTGTCATTAATCAAAATTTAAATGTATATTCCACATAATCATCAATATATTGATTTATACAAGAAGAGTAAAATTAAAATGAAGGTCTATGGCTTAGGATTGTTTGTTATTCATATTTTTATTCAAATATTTTGACTTCACAGTACTGTGACTTCTGGTGAGAGTTACAGCAACATGGATATAATTACACTACATATCTGTTGAGTAGCACAAGTCTCTCACCCCAGTTTGGAGGCCCGCTTCCACACCCGCCAGCTCTTTGGAGGCACATTCTTCAGTTCTCTCACAAAGCAGGGACCACAGTGTGGGACTGACTGGGCAGCCAGTTCCTACTGCTGCAGTGCTGCACCTCTCTGCAGACCCTGGGGGAACTTTCCATCTCAGTGGAGTAAAGCTGTTGCTGTATTCCTTGTAGGGAGATGAAATGTATTGAACAAATTCACAGTTAACATCAGTCCTGTATTCTAATATTTGGATTTAATAGCAGAGCACAAGAAATCTTACATGCACGTATATGATGAGTTACCAGACTTGTGGAAGCCAAAGAATCTCCAATCCTTGCAGAAAGACAAGGATTACTTTCCCTTTTTTAAAAGGAAAGCCTAAACACTTCACCAATCCCAGATTCTGTGTATATTTGTGTATTTGAGGTTTATTTGACAATATTCAGCAAAGCATTTTTTGCCGTACTAGAAGAGGTATTTTGACGTGGTAATTGGATGTATTTACCCCTTGGTAAGGGTATGAAGAGAAAACTGTCTTTTATAGTGAATGGCACCCTCAATATGCTGAGTTAAATTTGTGTTCATTGTCAACCAGAGAGTCATGCCAAAAAAAAAAGGAAGTGTGATTCTAGGTGGAAAAGCAGAGGGACAGTGGATAAGTGATGTACCATTTCTGTTTCAGTGTCATTGCTGTCCTGGGTTACTTGCATGTGTTTTCTGTAGCAATCCTAGTCTCTTCCCATAGAGACTTTGTTTCCAAAGATTATGCTCTTAAGTAAGGGGACATGAGGCATTTAGTACCAAGGAAGTATAAAAGCAAAAAGGCAGAACTACCATTCCCCAGGTTTCATTCAGAGATGAATTCTTTTTCAGAAATGTCTGAAAAGTTGTCAGAGTATTACCACGCAGAGATTTCAGGCAACTTCAGAATTAATGGCCTGTTTTGAAAGAAAATAAAGAATCTGTGTCCATTTTAAGTTTCTGTAGTTTCATGCCTAACTATATACTCTATTCTAGGCACCTCCGTAGCTTTAAAAAAAAATGAAGAAAAGATTACAGTAAAGTTAGCAGAATTAAGGATGTGAGTTTTGGTAACCCTGTGAGCTGATGAAACTGGGAACTTTCTAATTTGGTTAGCTTTTCGTTTCTTCTTGTAAGTTAGTTTTGCATGTTATTATCTAAATTGCTGCCACTTTACTTCATAATATTTTATGAGATGATTGATTGTGGCATGTGATGTCCCCCTGGAAACCAGTGCAGATAAATATTACATTCCTCTTGCCCCAGG
>VYZQ01010427.1:34261-56470 GCA_013400655.1 Mystacornis crossleyi
TTACATTCCTCTTGCCCCAGGAAGGAGAACATTTTGTTAAGCCTCTGTTATTCTTTGTGAGTAGAGATGAACTCATACAGAAAGCACAGTTTGAATTGCACAAACAGTGGTGGTTAATTCTTTGTTTTGATTCTAAGTATCCACTAAATCATGTTACTGGATGATCAGCTTTTCATTTCCGACAGAAAGACCTACTCGATATTTATGTATAATTTAACATCACGTAGTGTCCCTCATGACAAAAAGACAGGCAGAACCATGCTGTAGAGGAGACAAAGGGGGCTTTTCACTCAGCGTGCTATGCACAGACAGGGCAGTGTTCTCCCAGACTGGCAAGCTTGCTGACAGGAGGGGAGAGCTGTGCTGCGCGGCGCTACCATCCTGTGTCTGCCTGTCCCTCCTCTGCCTGCCCATCTCATCTCCCTTCCCACCTGCCTCCCCGTGCAGCAAATACAGAGCTCTTTCTTCTGTGATATCGCCGGCAGTAGGTCGGCCTGCCAGACATTTTGCTCCTTTATTTCCCTTTGTATATCGATTTCAGCCACATTTTCCTGATGTGTGCGTGTGTGCGTTCTGTGTCCATTTACTTGGTGGATTAAAAAGCCCGCTATAGTAAAAGATGGTATCTCCAATTCCTTCTGTAGCTTTTTAACCACAACCAGATAAACCTCTGACCCTAACAAGCAAAAATGACATATATATTAACTGGAAAATATTTGTGTATATTGCTTTCCATTCTCAGCCTTGTTTGTCTTCTTCTATGATACCCTAAAAACAGAAAACAACCAAAATTGCATTTTCTAAGAAAATAATAGGCTGAACATTTTTGTCCTAAAAGGAGAAAGTCAGATGAACAGTCAAGGGCTCTGCAGGTTTAGAACTGATATTGTAGAGTGATGCTAATAAACAGCTGCAGATACAATTTTTAAAAGGGTTTTATTTTTGGTTACCAGTGATTTTTGCTGGTCTTACTCTAAGAGCCATGGAAAAATAACATCAAATAGGTGGAGGTAGCATTGCTATTTCTGAATAAATAGCATTAAAAATAAACTTCTGCTGGCATCGTAGGGTCACACATGAAAACTTCTCACATCTTTATGCTTGCACAACCTTCAAGAGTTTTGGAAAACAGGATTCCTGAATCATGTGGACATGATGAAAAATTTACCTGGAGGTTCATGGGTGACTCAGACACTTTTGAAAAATGCACCCTTTGTAAACTGAAATTTCACCACTTTTTTTTCCCGTATTGACTGCACTGTGTCCCAAAATTTTGCAGTTTCGTTGCTTTGCCATGTGCCCTGGTCACTCTCCATAGCTGTAATGGAAGACAAGTTCCAAAAGAGTTATAGCAGTGTGAGTTTGGATTAAAATTGGCAAAACATTGAATGCACTGATGGTAGTCTAGGCTCAGTTTAGTTAACTGTATCTTTCAAAGTACAGTGCTTACTCTTCCATGTTTGAAACAAGTCTTGTATTTCATTATTGCCTCAGGATGAGGATAGATGGATAGTGATGACAGAATCAAAACATAAAGAGGATAAGAGTTATTCTGGGGATTTATAACATTTGTCATATTATTGTGTTTTTCCTGTAGTCCCTGAAGGCTGTTTGACAGTTCAGGGGATACTTTGAAAAAGATTCAATTCACGTGTAGATAATCTCATTTTTACTTATGAGAATATTTGTTCAAAGTATTTTGATTCAAATCTTTATTACGAAAAATACATGTACTCTTCGTCTTTAAAGGCAACTTTTTTTTAGTGAACCAACAGAAATGTGCTACCCTAGTACTCAATGTACACACTGGTTTTACACTTATCCTCTTTTACTTACAAGTAAAACTGCGTGACTGTAAGTAATCACTGGGTATGCACAAATAGATGTTCTTGTCAGTCTGGAATAGTTTCTCCATAATAGCTGGAGGAGTATGCCAGTGGCAGCAGGAAGGGTGCAAGCAGAGCAGCATATGGAAAAATCTGCCATTGATAATGATAAAGTATGTTGGGGAGAACTTCTGTTCTGGAAGTTTCTCAAGCCCTTACAGTCCTTCTAGAAAGGTCAATGTCTTAACAAACACACTTACTATTTTTTTCTGTCGTCCTTCCTGTGGCCCATGGCTGAATGCTGAATATAATCTGTCTGTCTTTAAAAGCATCAACAAAAACATGTCTTATTTCATAAGCAGTGTAAAACCCCTACTTTGGTCAGAAGCGAGGCTGAGTAAGGAATCCAGATTCTTGCCTTTTGATTGTTGTGCATGAATGTAGCATAAAAGGTACAAATTGTTCAACTGAAATGGATCAGTTTTCATTTTCTCACTAGCGACTCTGCTGTTTTGGATGATACCCAAAATACCACAGCAGTTTCAGTGTTTTGATTCCTACACTCTGGAACAAAGAAGTTCCTTGTGCTCCAATCCATGTCCCTCTCCCAAGACAGCTTTCTCTACCTCACGTTTATTGCTCTACCTTTTTCGTAAACAGAGCCAGGAGTCTATCTTGAGTTTGCCTGTTTGAGTGTAAGAAAACAAAATATGTCCTCTGCAGACAGCTGAGTCCTGCCTCCAAGATGAAATGTGAGAATTCAGCTAGCTGGTATGAAAAGTAAACAGGAAATAATCCTTAGAAATTGAAATCTCTAGCACGTCTTTCAACTTTTAGCTGTGTATTTTTAAGAGATCCTTTGAACATGAACTAACTTGAACTCTTAAGGCTAAAGTGTTTAAAGGTTGAAATAACTAACCAAATACCAATGACAAAGTTCTGCTGAACAATTTTAATTCCAGGGTTTCCCAAGGCAGAAAATCGAGGACTGCCAATTCTATAACTCTAATCATCAAGACAGTAATTGGCAATGTTCCTTTGGGGCAGGCAGGCTCGCATGTGGTCATTTCGGCCTCCCTCTCACCCAGCACCCACTGGATACAGATGTTATCTCTGTGCTACCTAAACGGGTTTTTCAGATGGTGAAAACCTAAACGGGTTTTTCAGGTGAGCATGTGCTTGCTGACCTCCTTTAGTGCCAGGTGTCATGCTGGGGAGAGTACTTAGATCAGAAAAGCAGTGCTCGAGCTCAACCTCAACTTAGACCTCTAAAAGAAAACAGGTGTAAGTGATTCAGCCAAGTTAGATCTCCTACTCAAATGTAGTGGTTTTTAAGTCTGATTATACAATGCTTCTGGAATCACATCAAAGTATTGCTCCAGTCCTTTGTTCTGCTGTTGTAGAAATTAATATGAATGCCAGAAAAAGATACATTTAAGTTAGATTGCCAACATTTTTTGACACTCTGTTAGAGCCCCCTAGTGAAACTGAGCATTTTTTGTGATGACAGCAAGACACACCACATATGGATTCACTTAGAAAACATGGACAGGAGAACCACAAATGTTTCCAGTAGACGTGCCCTTGCATTTGAGGAACTTGTGCTGTGCTGTTTTATCCTAAAAAGACTTCAGAGCTCTAGTAAAATTTTCTTTTCTTTCAAATATTCAACAGATAGCATGAACACTAAATGGGTAAACCGTTGGTTTGTTTAAAGACATTTACATTAGTGGAAGAAAACATACATCTATGCTTCATAGAAATCTATAAACATAAATGAAAAAGATATTTGGAAAAGAGGGCATCTGACACTAAATTTGAAAGGTTCCCCAGAGTTTTTTGAAGCCAGGAAATTCTGGTTGAGGTTATGGAATATTGATTTCTTTTTAACGGAAAAGATGCAACCTTACCCGTCAACCTTCATTGTCAAGAAAGACCTTAACACAACAGCTGTTTAAAAGCAGTTTTATCAAAAGGGACTTTTTTTTTTTAAAGATAGTTATTAATCAATAGACATTAGAGTACCTTCTGTGGAAGAATGTAGTGCACTTTTTAAAAAATCAATCTCTAATTTTGTACAAAGCCTGCATTCTGCTTTCACTTTTCCCACTCGGTGTACATCACCTAAGAATATCAGCAATACTTTATTTATTTCAAATTAATATATGTAACGTCTCTGTTTTCATGAAGATAAGCATTTACATTAAGTTTTAGAATTACAGAGAGTCAAAATCCTGAACACAAATCTCTAAGATTCATATGTTGTGTTTGAGCAAAAATTCCTCATTTGGTGAGCACTGGTCAAGTTAGTTATTTTCCAGGTGGTAGATTAATAAGTAGGCAGAATGTGATAGGATTAGAAGAGAGTGGTGGGCTGTGTAAACACACGCTATCAATGATAGGCCAAGAGTTAGATTAATCAGTGTGCAGAAAGTAAAGGGCTCAGCAGAGTGCTGGCTCTAGCTCACCATCAGGTATTTTGCCCCGTGTATTGCATTCTGGTTATGCATGCATACGTGTGCTGTGAACAGGCTGAGGTATGTGACTTGTGTGTTACAGTCCTCTCAAATTTACCCTCCATCGTGAACCATTCTCTTATTTAGTGCCTAGCATTATCTGCTGGCCTGCAGTCGATGCTGATGTTACTCGCCTTCCGCAGAGAGCGCTCTGCTCTGCTGCCTTACAGCAAATCAGACGATGTGCGTCGTAAGCGGGACCCCAGCCCGCTTGTAACAAAGAGGGTTGTGTGGTGCAATTGCCAAACATGCAAGTTCTGTGATGGTGGAAGGGAAAGGCAACAATTTTCATCTGCCACAGACAGCAAAGAGCTTTGAATGTGCTCTGTGGTCTGAGAGCACAGAGGTTTCACACTACTTGGTGACACGGCTGGAAATGATCTCTGGCTGCCTTTTCCATGATGGGGATGTGGTTCTTATTTCCATAGCACAATTAAGAATACAAGATGTTACCAGAGGACAGTTCACCGGCAGAAGGGGACCTAGCTCCCCTTTCTGCCTCTTAAACCCTATCCCTGCACTGCAGGAGATCAGCATTTCCATTACAGAAGAAGCATTGGGCAGCTTCAGAGAAGGAAACAGTCTCTGGGGTTCTGCAAATCCAGAGGAGGATTCTTGAGGAAAGCCTGTGATTTAGAACTAGAGTAATGCCAGGATGCATTACAGTGCCAAATGCACTGTAATTATGATAACTCCAAAATAGGACTTAAGACTGGAACAACCTGTCAAAGTTGTAAAAGTGAATTCTTGTTAGTGAAGGATCAAGTCAAGTTTTAGGCTATTGACAAGATGTCCTTTTATAAACAATTGAGTAGGAAGAAAAATATGTATGAATCAAGGTGTAATCTTCAAGGTTAATTAAATTACTATTTTTCTAAATACGGTATTCATCTGGGGTTTTGTCCCAGAGGCTTCAACTGGTTTTGAAAGAAAATTCCAAATGGAAATCATGCATACTTGTTCAGCTACAAATGTATTCTATAGCTATATTTATCCTTGCTGCAGCTCCTTTTTGTCCTGAGCCTTCCTTTCCTCGCACTGGCTTCAAAGAATACATGTAGGCTTAGAGCACTTAGTGACAGATACTTTTTATCTGCCATTGATCAGCTTTTTGACCTTGGAGAAAACATCTTTCTTTCACGCTCAGTTTCAGATTTGTCTTTTTTTAACCCAAATCTATTTAGATTAGGAAAGTGTTATACCGCTAAATAGTTTTTAGTAGAAGTTTGTGAAAAGTCTGGTGGAACAAGGGCCTACTGATGCCTCTAAACACATTCTCACACTGATACTACTAGGGTTTAGGGTTTTCATGTTAATTATTAAAATAAATCTGTCCCAGCTACAAAAGGAAATATTGGATCTGATTTTTTAACTTCACTTAAGAAAATTGAATTGCATAGGTGTGAAACAGTGAGAATTAGAAAAGAATCATGCCTGCAGCAATAAGCTGATGAAGGAGACTCTGGCACCTTCTTAATCCTTAGAACAAAAGCACTTCCATAAATTACCATTATGTTACGCCAAGTGTATTCAAGGACCAATTTACATAAATAGGGGAAACTAGATAATCTATATATTACTTATGATTGCATCATGATTTTTCTAGTGCAGGAGTTGTGTAAAAAATTATAATAATGTACTCTAAGGACTTAGGGACCAGTTTATAAGATTTGAAATTCCTGTGTCCAGGAACCATACAAAATCAGAAAATATTCTGAGTTGGAAGAGACCCACAAGGATCGTCAGGTCCAGCTCTTCAGTGAATGGCCCATGCAGGGATTGAAACCACAGCCTTGGCATTATTAACACCACTCTCTAACCAACTGAGCTAATCTCAGTGGCATGCTACATAATCCCTTGCAAAACCTGATTAAATAGTTTGATTTTATGCCTCTTGATAATCCTATCAGGAGGTTTGTTTCAAAACACCTTTGCTCTGGGGCTTATCACTCCATTTTTAATTTCCAGCCTAAAGGTGCTCCTATTCATTTTGCCTCCATCTGTTCTTGGTCAAACATTCTTCCTGCATTCAGTAACTGTTGTCCCTTCTCAGTGTTCACCATCATTAATTTATAGACAAAAATGGTCGTTGCATTTTCATTTTTAGGCTAACTATGTTAACATCACTGCATTTGCAGTAACATAAGGACTTTGTACCTCTTGCTGCAACCGTGACCCTTCTTTGGATCTATTCCACTTTGAATTCATTTTTCTGGAGCAGCCAATGCTCACAGGATTCCAGCCTTTTGTGCAAACAACATTATTACTTCCTTCTCTTCTCTGGGACAACTTTGCTGCATTGTAAAATATCTTTTTTCCCTTGTGCTTATGACTGATAAT
Organism: Mystacornis crossleyi; assembly: GCA_013400655.1. Classification (NCBI taxonomy): domain Eukaryota; kingdom Metazoa; phylum Chordata; class Aves; order Passeriformes; family Timaliidae; genus Mystacornis; species Mystacornis crossleyi. The sequence goes on from VYZQ01010427.1 coordinate 40,944, forward strand.
GCAGCCATCCTGAAATTCACTGATACACCTAGGTTTTCTCCTTCTTCCACGTTTCCAGCAGATGCTCCTGCGTGATAAAGGAAACCACGTTTGCCTAATTGTCTTCATGAGTTTGTGCCTTGCTCTGTTTAATCCAGTCTTTCTGTATGGTAGTCTAATTTGCCACTTTACTTAATGGGCCTTACAACTTTTTCAGTTTCCCCAAATCTTATTATTCAAAGGAATTATTAAATACATGGGATGAGAACAATCCTGATGGATGTTTTAGTGACCCTCCCATTGAAGCAGCATAGCTTGTCTTTTAGCACAACCTGTTATCATTTCTGCTTTAGTTAATCCTTTATCATCCCCAAAGTTTAGTAATTTCTGGCTGTAGCACTGCCTGAAATACTTTATTGACCTTCAGAGAGATTATATCTGCTGCATGTCCTTTGTCGAGAAAATAGGTCATTTTATTTTAAAAAATGAGGTTAGCTGGATCTATCTTTGATTTATCTATGTTCTATCTTCATTAATATCCTTTAGTCCTGGCCACTGGACGTGTGCTTATATGTTCCAACTCTGCAACAGAGATGATCCAGTCCTGGTTCCCCATTTCACCTTGAATTCAGTGACTTCTCAGAGTTTTTCATCTCCTTTGTCTGTATTCATTTTTCTGCCCAAACACCCATCCTCTGAGTGCTACCTCTGCTGTCTGATGGTTTCTGTAGGAAATTGAGAGAGTGTCCTTATTCTGCTGGGGCTACTTCTGAAGTATTTTTAATGCGTCCCCCATTCTCCTTGCATCGGGAGCCAAGCTCTAGGTTCTCTCCTTGTTTTTCACTTATCTATGTAAGAAACCTTTTGTTAGGTGTTTGCATACCATTTGCAAAGTCTAAGATACACTTATAGTGAATCCTATTTCTGGCCTCCAAATGTAGCATTTTCTTGTCTTGTTTTTTTCCTCCCTTCTGTGTTCATTCCTGGTATACTTTTGGAGGTGTCTGAGTAAGTGGCCGATTAATTAACACCTTCTCAACTGTAACTGCTGAAGCATGTTAATAACATAATTATTTTTAAATTATTTTTGCAGAAGCAGTGCTAACAATTTGGTTTTTTATGTCAATGTATAAATGTACACTGTGATCTGACACCATGGAAATTGGAAACATCCAAGATATCATAAGTAGTAGCTTATTATTGAATGTATTGAATGTAATCAGGTCTAACGGTATTTGACATTCATTTTTTTACTCTCATGGGTCAAATGCTTTCTTTTCATTACAAATGTCTTTAGAAAGAATATGATATTGACCTAAACTTTACAGTACAGAGGCAAATCATGTGTATCTTTCCTAAAGTGATTTCAGCCCCACTAAAGTGGAGTAACTGCTTAATTATAGTTTTCAAGTTGTAACCTTGTGGCCTTGTTTTCCTCTCAAAGTGGTGTGAATTAGGATTAAGTCCATGCATTCAGCAGTGTTTGCCACAGAGCCGTTTGTTGAGAGTCGGTGGTATCTGCAGTGCTGTTGAGAGCACAGTTTCAACCCACTTCTTACATGACTGCAAAAACAAATAGTGAAATGTAATAGCATAAACACTGAACATTCTTTGGCTGTCTCATAGTGGATTGATGAAGAGTGAGTTGTGTAACACAGTGACAGATCAACAGAATCTGAAGAATTTTGAAGTGACAAGTTGTTATTTAGTGAAACCACTACCTTTGGACTACCTGCCAAAGAGATGCACTTCCAGCAGGGTAGGTTCTCTTATCAAATAGCCTATTGTTAACAAACAATTGGCTGAAATCTCACTTCTTCTTACCATGATTTAAATGCAATTTGTTATTTTTTGTTACTGACTACAGCCTCTCGTTAAAGGATGTCTGCTGGACATCCTTTCCCATTCTGTGCCTTTTAAATAAGCTACCTGTTTTGTAATGTCACTGCAGGTCATGTTGCCCAGGAGAGCCTCTGTCTCTAACATCCACCCCAAATCCCAAGTGTAGCCTTTCACCACTGCGCTTTTCTGAGCGAGCAATTGAGTGGAGGTTATCTTTTCTCTATGCATGGCAAACCATATATGCACATCCCAAAGCTGGAAGACAGTTGGGTTCCTCATGATCAGCTGTCTACTTCTGCCTCCTAAAATGCTGTAAACTCACAGAGTGTGGAGTCCTCCTGCAGGGTTGAGTCTGGGATAACTTGGATGATTACTTCAACTTCAAGCTGAGGATCACAGGATTGACACCCTGCTACTGATCTCCGTGGTGGGACAAGAGGGCTACATGTGATTCACACTGCACACAGCCTGCTTTCAAACAGCCTTTGTACTTTTGCAGTACGGCAATCTGCAAATCATTACGCACCCCCTCTTTGCCCAATCCACACAGGATGTGAGTTTGTTCAGCTCCCAGCTTGATAGCCTTCCTCTTTAGCACTATCAATAAAAAACTCCTGCTTTCAGCTTTGGAAATTACTAGTCTACTGCCTTTCTCTAGCCAAGAGGGTGGGTGTCACATTCACAGATGTCCCACATCTGACAGGGTTGTGACTAAAAGTATATTTTCTGTAGGCAGGTAGCGGAAGAGACCTACCATTGTGTCCTGGTTTGGACAGGTGTCTGCTAAGGAAGGCAGGAGTCCCCCTCCCACCCCGGAATGGAAAAAATATAACCCACTTCCTCCTGAACTATTATAGTTTTGAAAATGAGGGGCTTTCAGGCAAACATATAAGAAATAGGAATAACAGGTCTTTACTTATATATATATATATATATACAACAAGGCAAAAAAAAAAAAAAAACAACAATAACTAAGGCAGTAACAAGTAATAGGAATCAGACCGCAGTGACGGCTGCTGGGGCTGTCCAGGCACTCTCCCTTTTGCTGCAGCGACGGCCGGAGCTGGCAGCGGTGCTCCGGAGCGAGGTCGGGGAGCACGGGGGGGGGGGAAAGCTTAAACTTGCCCAAGCCGGGAAGGGATGGGAGGAAATTTCAGCAGCCCCTGGGCAGCCGGTCCTGGTGCTTTAGCAGGATTCCCTGGGAGCAGCGCGCTGGAGACGGCAAGGATGGATGCAGAAAAGTATCCCGGGTGGCAGGCGAGATGCACAGAACTCCGAGGCCGCAGCCGGAGACTCCGGGACCCCTCGGCAGGCAAGGGGTGATGCTCGCAGTGCTGTGTCTCAGCGAAAGCTCCAAAGCAGCGGTGAAGAGATGGCAGAAGTAGGGCCGGGCAGAAGGACAAAGACAGCAGAAAAACACGGCCTCGTAGCGAGATGAACTCTCTCCGCGGCCGCTGCAGTCTCACTCCCTCCAAACGCCAGGAGAGCAATGAATCTCAAGCACTCTACCCCACCTCTTTTTTTCCAGTTCTAAATCTCCAGATGTCTTTGCTCCCCCACCTGAGAAGACGCCACCAAGACCAAAAAAAAGGACAATTGGGCCCCTCCCTTGTGGCTGGCTAGGTCCTTTGTTTTTCTTAAGTACCCCAGCAATCGCCCCTTAACATGGGGAAAAAATTCCTTTGAGAGGAGAAAAGAGCACATACACACACAGAAAGAAAACTTTCTCAACCCCCAACACATTGTACAGCTGGTTCATCCGCATTGCCACTACTGCTCCCGGCTAACCGAGAGTTCAGTGGTCCAGGAGAACAAGCAGTGTTTCAGGAAAAGCATGGTTGTATGCATTCCACCACTGACATTTCTTCCTGCTGGTAGGCCATGTCATTTTTGTGGAAAGGAGAGGATTGCTCTAGACGTACTTATTTTAAATGAGAATGAAGTGTTTGATGCAATGATCGTTTCCTGGTGCTTGTCACAGGTCTTGCTTCAGGGAGAGAAAGGGGTGGACATTTGTCAGGGGCGGTTTGAGTGTTTCTGATAGACAGGCAGATGCAGAACCCTATCTCCCTGATTTGTGTCTGTAGAAGTAGCAAAGCTATATTAGCTGCCTCACTAACTCCACTCCACGTGCAACAAGCAAAGACACTCATCATGATAGCTAAAGCTGTGACAGGCCATGTCTCCCCCCGGGAACAGCACAGGAATCAGAAAAATCAAGAGTAAGACCTGTGCAAGAAAGACCCTGGTTTCATGCTGCTTTCTGCAGACAGTAACACCCTTTTCACATCTTCGACCTTCACTTGATATCCAATTTTATAGCATTTCAACCTAAATCTTCACAGGTGTTCAACACCTTGGACATGTCGATTCTACCAGGAGATGACTATAAAGCCATTTTTAGGCAGTTGGTTAGAGCACAGTGCGGGGGTCGGGGGGGGGAAGGAGGGGACAGAGAACTGGACTTTGAAAAAGAGTCCTGGTACTATTGATGCTGCTGCCAAGAGAAGAGTTATGGCTCAGAGCTCAGATCTGGACTCACACAGCAAACATACCTCCAATCCATGCCAGTGTTCATGTTAAAAGCATGGACCTGGAGTAGGTCCTGGGAACTCCATACTAGTTTGACCCTTTGCTTTGCTTTGCCTCCACTTTCCAGGGTACGAAAACAAGACTATTTATCCTTGGGTGACAAAGTTCAGGTTTGGCTATAACCCTGAAAAACATTTTGCTTGGCCTGCACAGGTGACGTGCACACCTTTGAGATTCTGGACTTCATACTTCATGGATAATAACCATGGATGTTTTCACTGAGATAATATAAATATATCAATGTGTGTAACTGCATCCGTTCAGGAAGAAAAAAGTAAACAAATATTAGACATGTGCGTAAGCCAGGTGAACTCATTATAAACATCTTGTAATAGTGGTGGGGAAGTTTCAAATACCGTAATGGAAGAGAAGTTTCTCACAATATTCAAAATGTCTACATTTGTTATTTTTCCTAGAGTTTTACATGCCATTCAAATCTGTCTTCCAGATAAAAATCAGTGATACAGGTCATGGCTCTGAGAGGGTGGGTTGTGGTGATTAGCAGTGATCTGTTTGTGGTGATATTCACTTGCCTTCCCAATATGCAATGTATTTCAATCCTCTTTGAGCTTCTTTTCATTATTTTGTTCAACACGCAAGTGAAGGCTTAAGTAGAAACATGCCATGAGTGCTGTTGTGTCAAGTGAAGTATGAGACTGTGCTTTGCTGTTTCCTTTCATCTACTTGGCCAAGCTGGGACAATATGTAACCAGGCATTATGCAATATTTGTTCTGCTTCTCCCAGCATAAAAAGCTATGTTAACTCTTCTGTGCTGGTAAAATTCTTGTGGATAAATACACGGGATGGAACTCTTTGATGTTAACAATTCCAATATCCAGTATAAGTCATAGGAGCATTGTAGGCATTACTTTTGTATGTTGTATGTGCTAAAGGACAATTTTTTTACTCAAATGTGGTGGTTTCCCTCTGAGAACTATTTTCTCTGTTTCAAAGAATGCTGACATGCTCCAAAGTGGAAGCCCAAGCCAAACAACAAGCAACAGCCAAATCAGCAGAAGGCTACAATGTGTGACAGATGAAGACTTAAAATCCCGAAAGAGCCTTCTGTCAGGCACCCATTTTTACCCTAGGTATCACCAGTTAATGAGTTACTGAGAAGTCAGTGAACACTAATGTGAAATTCTTTAGCGTTGCTGTGAGCAAGTCTGTTTGCTGACCTCTGAGTTAGGAACTACAGAAAATGTCACAAGCTGCAGCCAGCTGTTCATGCCTTCTGCGTGATCTGCTTAAACCTTGAAGCAGGTGACCCCTAGATATACCCAAATAGCAAGTTTATAGCAAATGCACCTGATCTGAAGTGAAAAGATGAATTACCATCTCTAAAATATAGGGCAGTTGCCAGAAAGTTTTAAAATTTTCTCTGCAGATTTAGGGGACTTGGACTGCAACTTCCTGAAAGTGATGAATCAGTTCTGATGATTGATATAAGGCTCTAATTTTCCTGAAGGTTTTCAAAGGCTTCTGAAATGTTTCTGAAATACTCTTGTAATTGGTATTGTACAATATTAAAAATCCTTCCGAGCTGTCTAATTAACTACAGCTATAGTTGCTTCTCAAAACCAAAATTAACTGGTTTGACAATAAATTGGTTTGACATATTGCAAGCCCTCTTACACAGGTGGATAATTCTAGCTCCACAAGGAGTTTTGGTCACCTAGTTTCTCAGTTCAGTGGATCTGCAGTTGAATGGTTTCCTCTTAATGGGTGACTTGACTAAGTGGTTTGAAAGTAATTAGCAAACACAGTGGACCCAATATTGAAGTGTATGATCAGCATCTTATCAGGAACTTCTTATTTCCTGTGGGAAACGGCAGTCGACTTCTCAACAAATTCGGAAAGCAACTTGTTGCTCCTGCTTCTAAGGAAGCTAATCAAGGAATGGTTGCACCATCCCTGGCATATTTTGACTTGTGATGAAGTGATCCCATCTGATTCTAAGGTCATTTTCAGAAAGTCTATTCTTTATTGCTATTGGATGTTTCATTTGGTCACTTTTAAGAAAGCAGTAATTGTCTTCTTACAGACGCAGACTATTTTTTATCCACTAATACATTTTAATCTTGATGCACAGCTGTTAATGGGATATGCTTCCACTCCAGAGCAATTCAGATTGATTTTGTTTCTACTTCAGAAATATATTACAGTAGAGCCACAGTATATAAAAGGGCTCAGTGTGTTGAGATGAAGTAGCCTCACGGTATTTGCAGCTTCTAATGGGAGCTCAGTACATTTAGAGCAGAAGTGGTGATTGATTGTCTGGTGCTCAGGCTAATTGATATGGCACTGAGTTAGTCAGAAGCTCTCAGCTGCATCAAAATCACACATGACATTGCCTCTTAATATTGACTGGGTAGTTCATATGATAAAAGAAACGTGTTTTGGAGGAGACTTCCAGAGCTGAGTGAATATTCCTTCAGCATCAGTTACATTCTTTCCAGAAAGGCTTCCTGCCTAGAGTAGCATTACTCCTCCGCTGGAAATTTTTTGAAAGGATGTTCTCAGGTCTGTTTATTTTTAATGGGCTTGGATGCAGTCACTGAGATCCTGTGAGGTCAGAAGAATGGAATGAAAGTGGTCACAGATGACACTTGAGCTATTTCCACAGCTGGATGCACACCAGCCAGAGTAGGCGGTCCTCTGCAGATGAATTAGTTCGTTGAAGTACATGATACAAAACATCTGTTACAATGAGAACAAACAAAAATAATGTGCCTTTGAAGACTGGGATTTGTTGGGAGCTGCTTGCAAGGGTGAATGAGGCAGTTGTCAGAAACATTTTCAGGCTTACCCTTGTGTGAACTAAAACTACACATTAAAAACACCTAAATTCAATTAAGCAAAAGGCCTGCTTTTCCCCGATTTTGTTGCGCTGATTCCTCATACAGCAATGGGGAGGGAGAGGACCCCTCTGTACCAAATGTTTTTTATACCCTAAACCACTTTTAATACAATAGTGTAACTCCAGCTGAGTGGCTGTAAAAACTTAGAAGCTACAGTGGTATAGTAACTGTTATTCTGTCACTTGTTCCCTGTGCTGCTTTATTACCAGCTGTCTTGAAGTGCAATAGACGTTTTTCATTGTCACTGCCACCTGATGACAAATAAAACCTTCAAAATGCTTTTGCTTGAAGGAGTAGCTCACAGCTCCTAGCCAGAAGTAGACCTTTCACGTCACCTTAATGAGCCAGAGCGATCCAAACATTCCCGCCCCATTTTACTCTTACAAGGCAGTTACTTTTGGCTGCCTTTGATTTTTTTTCTCACAGTTGAGCTGGTGAGAAAATAGGAATACTAAGATGTTTATGGAGTAAACAAACATGCTGTGTAGTAAGAGTGAAGACAAATCAATCAAAGACAGGTGTTTATCAGTTACTAAAGGGCAGCACTGTTCTCATGGACAGTTTAAAGGAAATGCAACACTCCTAACACAATTATTCCAGCCATGGTAATGATGAATTAGATGCAGGTATACATAAAAGCATTGGTTCCTCTTTTTTTTTTCTTTTTTCCTAAATTGAGCGTGCTAACTGTCACACAGATTTGATGGATGAGAATCGTGTCCTTCCTACATAATAGGAAAAGGCTACACCACCACAAAATGCTCCCGAAGAGGTTTGGTGCCCAGTCTGTGTAGGCATGTTAGATAGAAAATAGTAGTAAAAAAAAAAAAAGTAAATAGAAGTTAATCCTTTAGCTCAAGCATGTGGTAGGGATATGTGATTTTGGACCCGGAAATCCTTTAGTTTATCCCCTGCTGGTGGCCTGCTGTGTCTGCACAAGGCTGCTGCTACGTTTTTTTAAGGCTCATCAACTGAAACAGGAGCTTCCATGGATCTCATGGGTGTCAGACAGGCCACTGGGAGAGGGCCTCTTTCCTGGTTTTCCATCTGGGATCCAGTGGTGGGTGTCAGGAGAGGTGAGAAGCTGCAGAGGAAACAAAGTTAAACAAGATTCTTGTATAGTTCAATTGATTCTAGTTTATGCCTTCCTGTTGAGCAGGGTGTCTGATTGTGTATGTAGTCATAATTTATTATAGCTGTACAAGACAATTATGTTAATCTTACTTTTATTTCCTAATATTCTTTGATCTCATACACATCAAAGATGTAAAATTTTAGTCTTGTTGGTAATTAGCTAGAAAGCAAATATGTTGTCTGTCAGTACAGAGGATACAAAGCACAAGAAACTGTCCTGGGGGAGTCTAGATTCTAGACTAATTTTTTTTCTCCTCATCAGATTTTTATTTTCCTTTCATCAGTTCCCTCAGCCATTAAATAAATGTACTGGAAGTAAACTTTGCCATTGTGAAATTCATTCAGCTTATTAAACCACCTAGTCAGTCAGTATGAATCCTCAACTGAGGAAGAGCAGTTTGGTACATCAAACAAAAATGAACATCAGTGTTTCCCAAAGTTGCAACAACCCCTTGCGGTCTGTATTGACAAAGGTTTCACGCTTGCTCGCTGTTTTAAGCAGGCACAGGCTAATGCTGTGCACAGTTCTCATTTGATTCACCCATTATAGTCCAAAGGCTTTGATTTCTAACTTGTGATTAGTGCTCTGGTCAAGAACAGCAAATGAGGATATGCTAAATTATTTGGCTCTGCAGTTACTCTTCAAAGCTGTCTGTCTGGAAGGAGAAAACACACAGGGATTATTTTACAATTTCTGCAGTGAATCTCTGCATCAGTACTTTATGCCTCCAGCTGGTGGCTTTATATATCGCAGTTTATTCTGGGGATTGACCCCTCCCTCCACTTTTGTTCATGAATTGCAAAGAGATCATTATCTTCATAAATTTGTTTACAGTCCAAAACTTCCATATGAATAATTTATGGCAACATTTCAGTCTAAGGATTCTTCTCAGTGTGCATAACAATTATTTATTAGGTGGTTTCTTACTGGAAGTTGTTATTAGACTTGATTCTTTCCTGTTCCAAGGTTGGTTGTCCTTATCTTTATTAATTACTTCAGCTACTAGGCAAGATGGCTGTCTTGCCAGAAAATAAAATTTTGTTTTTTGATTAAACAAGTCTGCAGGCAGCATAGGGCCACAAAATTTACAACTGGATAACTGAAAAGAACCCAAAATCACTGATTTTCTGAAAACAAGAGCAGAATCGTCTCTGCTAGAGATCATTAATTAATGAAGATCTGTCTGTGGTATAAAAATCTCTTGGATACATGCATAGTATTGTACAGTTTGGCATCTGTCTCAGAGGATTAAAACAATATGAAATACTGGTAGCATTCAAGTTAATGACACAACTGTAATTAATTTCATCAGGTCCAGGATTTCAAGCCAAATTTTTCAAATTCACTAAAATCTGTATGTCACCGTGATTGTTGGATTATGGAAGTTTGAACCATTGAAATTGCAGACAGCCTCTGCTAAAAATTTTGCCTCATCTAGCTGCCATTTTATGCTTCAAGCTGAGCACTTCTGCATTACTTCCCTGCTTTAGTAATCATTTGCAGTGACACTGAACTGAAACACCAGAAGACAGTCCTTCATGATGCTGCAGTTCCTTGATAGTAACAGAAAATACCACATACTACCAGAAAACCATTTCATGTACTTTTCAGACCCACAAGTGGGTTTTCTGTGTGCCTAGAAAAGTCACTGCAGAACAGAAATGTGTTTGCCAAGAGGTTGGTCTCTACTGGAGTTTATCGGGACATCTGCTGTTAGTTATGATGCATCTTTTGATGTCAAAGACAAAACAAGGGTTTGTTTGTTTTTTAGAGGAAGGGGTTTCACATATAATGAAGATTCACAAGCATGCAGTGCACAGAACCCAGCCCTCGAGTCCCTGTCACTCTGGAATTAATTAGAGCACTATTTTTCTATCCACACAGCTCTCAACAAAAGATGGGAGTATTAGCCATTTGCCTATCATCTCATTCCTATTTATCTTCCTTTGGATGTTTCTTGTTTCCTTTACCTCTGAGGCTACCCTTTGCCTCTGGCTAGGACTGACAAGACTATTACATATATAATACTCTGTGGATAATAAAATCTGGCTTTGTGGGCAGAATCAAATAATAGCTCTAAAACTTGTCTTCAAGTGAAAATGTGCAGAGGGAGAGGGTAGTGACATGGAAAAAGTTGTGAAAATGTTGTTTTGACTCCACTCCCAGAGAGGACTTAGGGAGTGGAGAGAGGGTGAGAAGAAGAACAAAGACAAAATATCCATAATGTCCCTGTTTTCATTTCTGGGTTATTGAACTAATTTTAAGCTTTTTTTCCCCCCTTCAAATTTAGATAAATTCTGAAATGACATGTCATTTTGAAGTATGGTGGAAACATTGCCTTTTGACAGCTCCAATTTTTTCATTCTTTTGGTCACAGTTATGTGCCAAGTGTGACCTGGATTCACAGGATGTTTTATTCTCCCTCAGACTTTTTTTTCCAAATAATTTACTGTTCGTCTCAGCAATATGTGTATACCATCCAGCTGGCCTTTTTTTCTCTAGTTTGCTCTACGATTTATTCCTCCAAAGCATAGAGATCTTCTTACCATCACGTAAAAGACATCTTACTGACCTCATGGCAGACTCAGCTGCCTGATCAGTGCTTCACAGAAGGGTGGTCATCCAATTTGGGTCAAAGACTCACTCTGGTACATTTAGTACAGTAGTGACCCATCAGCTTATTCCTCTCTGGCTACAGAGCAAGGTGCTTGCTCTTGTCTGAGACATTTTCAGAGCAGTATTTGGTAGCAGGCAGCTCCATCAGCTGCCTTGTAGCCTGAAGAATTTACTTCAGGTAGGGTTTAGAAAATGACTTTGAAAAAGCTTGAACTGCTCTCTTTTGGCTCATTCGTAGGACCTCTGAAATTACTGTTGACCGCAATGGTAGTTTGATTTTTAGATGCCAGAGAAAATAAAGAATTTTTTTTAAATACCTCTACAATACTCAAGTAGCTGAAAGAAATTCAGGAAAGCTGCCCAAAGGAACTTTGATTTCAACTGCAAATCAGACAATGTGTAGAAACCACAAAACCACAAAGAAGTAAAGAACCTCTTTGTTGTATGTCAGAATCTGATTGCTTGCTGTGCATTCACATGGACTGGTACACAGTGGCTGGTAGGAAATGGTTGTGTACAAAAATAAGCTATAATAAATCAAATCTTTTTATAGAGATTACTGCAGCATGTATGGATAAGTGTAAACCAGAGAGACTTACCTGATTTACTGCAGTAAATTCATCTAGAGAACACTGAAGCAGCAGACTTTGACTTCATTTGCCCATGTTGCTTTGGCAGTTCCTCTGGAACTGGTAGTGTGATGGGATGGATGTGGTCCATCCACTAATGTGGAGAAAGAAACAGTCTTTGGTGGTTACCATCCTTCTGATAAAATTGAGTGCCCTGAAATGACCCAGTAGCCACAGGCTGGTGACAAACACCCTCTGTAGACTGGGCAGCGTGCGGGGCAAGGACCACGCAAGTCTCTCCCCTCTATGTCATAGATGTTCTTCACCTTCGAGCTAGCCTGTGAGGATGCAGCCCCATACCTTTCCCAGCCCTTGGAAAGGCTGTTGGACATCACCGCTCGCAGTGATGCATTTCTGTGGTGGAGGCTTTCTCTGTGGGTAGTTGATAGCTGGACATCACTGAGCAGCTGCTGCTTGATAGGGGCTTTCAGTCCCAGCAATGACCAAACCTGGCGACCCAGCACTGAGGGTCCCTATTCTATTACCAAGCCCCTGACCCGCTCTGTTCCCCCCGTGTACTTTCAGCATATTTAACGTGTTACAGCTGTGCTCACTGCTATACAATAGTTAAGAGGGCTGCCAGCATTTCCAGTATGAACTCGTATTTTAAGGATAATAACTCAGCTGTAAAAATGTGCTCCAGGCTGAAACTTTATAAGGAAGATTTCTGCCCAAGAGTGACTTTATCTGGACAAAAAACAGAAGGGGAAATATATCAATTTAGTCATTCTTAATCAGTAAAGATATATTAAAAAATAAAGTAAGTAATCCTTGCTGGATCACTTACTTTCTCTTCTTTTTAGCTTAATAATAGCCAAAATCTGCGTATTTTTAAACTTTTCATGTCTATGTCTTAGACTAGTTGAACCATTTTCACACTGAATATTTACTCACATGGATTGCTTTTAAATTCCTTTTCCTCAATATTTTCATTTGCTTTTCGCAGACAATGGAGTGTGGAGCAAAGTAGACTCAAGTTAGCCATTTTCTCTTATTTATTTCAAACTGCTCAGCATGATTAAGAATTAAAATGTATCCTTTTCTTGATCAGTTTGAACTGTTGTGTGTTATTGAAACCACCTATTCTCTTTGGGCCTGCAATGGTGGTGACCCAAGATGTACTCCCCAGTCTGAACGCTCGTGGACTTGGGAAAGTTCAGATATACGTCCAAACTCATCCCAGAACCCTGCTAACAGACCAGCTCCTGAGTACTCTATATATCACACAGGATTTAAGACACTCTGAGGTCTTCGGTAGAAGGGAGACTTGCAAATGCTATGTGTTTAATACACAGACTGATTTCACTGGAAGTACCTTAAAGTAAATGAGAATTTAAAATATCTGATTTTTAGTTAAAAAATCTGTTTACCCTCTCTAGACTCCTTTTTTTTCTGACTGGTGACACATAGCTGAGGGCTTGAATTTGATTTCATCTATAAGAGTTGTACCTCCACTGATTTAGATGTGGTTACCTTTGAAGGACATGCTCTGTGTTCCTGCTGCCATCATCTTTACTGGCCTCTTGAGGTCTCTTGCATCTGGGAGAGAAGTTTTAGGCAGGGGCACTTTTGCAGCCCAGTTTGTCCTGATTGTGCCTATATTATTAGTTGTTGAAAACAATATGAAGACTGCAATGCTGTCATTGGGAGCATCAGTCAAAGTGGAGTGGATTGTCCAGGTGCAGCAAAGGCCAGGTGTTGGTGGCAGTTTGCTTGTACAGACTCAAGTCCAAGAAGCGACTGGTCTGGAGTTTTTAGAGTCGGAAAAATCATGCTTAAAATTTATAAAGACTCTCCCCTCTGTGTCATCGGTGCTCTTTACCTTCGAGCTGACCTGTGGGGATGCAGCCCCGTACCTTTCCCAACTCTTGGGAAGGATGTTGGACATCACCAGTCGCAGTGATGGATAGTCTTATGTTAGTTTTATGATGGAATATAAGGTGACAAGGTACTATTGAAAATATGTGTCTCAGTCTTGGATCTGAGGTCTGGCAAGAAGTGAAACAGGGCAAAGCTGGCACTGCCAGGTAGCCAGTTTTGACCAGTCAAAGGACAAATTCCAATACAGAATGGAATGGATTTTATCCATAGCCTCCCCTAAAGAGTTACAAGTCCAGAAAATGAAATGCAATTTGGGATCTGGGCCGGGACATGTAGGCTGTGAAAATTTTGGTGTTTAAATGAGAGGAAAGGCAGGCTGGGATAGTTTTCTTTCCATTACTGTGTGGGAAAGGGCTTTGTTTAACATTACAGGTTACAAATCTAAGAGAATATGACAGAGAGACAGATTTCTGTGTTTGTCCTCTCTAATAAGGGCACATTTTTAGTTTTAAAGATTGGTATGAATCACTGTGATCTAGAACTGAATTGATACATAACATGAGCAGTGGCTTAGTACAGGAATTCCAGTCTATCATCTTCAAGTCTAAAATCTATTACTGGACAGAAGCATATCTTTAGAAAAACATCCTTACCCAGAGTTTCATTTATAGCATCTTCTACTATCTGTCCCAATAGGTAGGATAAGAAGGATCCCTCTGATTATGTGCGTATTACTTGTCCTCATCACCTTTCCAGAAATTTTAAATTTGAAAAATGGAATGAGGAGGGAAAGGACATAATTTTTAGACCGGCCAAACCTTTAATCTTTCTTTGTGCGGGAGCTGCACAACAAGGAGTTGAGACATAGACGGCAGATGGCAGTGCTCCATTGTGCATCCTCACGGAGGATGGACGTTGTGTTTGTAGCTGAGTTTCAAGAGTGATACAGTGACATTAACCCCAGCATTTTAAGGTGGCTTCCTACTCATCCCAATTCAGCTGCATACTTGAATTACATGGTAGCCCTTACATCATCTGTCTCTGATTGGGCCTAGATTTGGGCCTAGCCTAGGAGTTAACTCTGATGTTGAAGAGTTGCCCTTGGCTTGACGTTGGAAGGGCTGACATGAAGTCCAGGAGCAACTGTGTGAAGCTGCCTTATTTGTATTGTCCATCACTAATAACTTCTGGTTTCCCAGAGCCTTTCTGATCTCAGAGTTGCAGGGAAATATCCTGATACTTACCCATTCCTTGACCATTGTTCCCCTTGTCCTCTCAAGTATTTGGGATCTCACAAAGGAGCACTCTGGTCTCTGCCACCCTGGCACTTCAGTATGTCTCCTTGGAACCTCTCAGTGATACCACCTCACTTTTTTGAAAGCTGAAGGTATTTCAGATATTTCCATCTAAGTCTGGTTGTGTTAAGTCTTCGTAGTGTTGTGGAGTTAACACCATGCACAGCCATACCATTTTCTTCATTGTGTAAGGTTGTTTTTGTTATCTTACCTCTAATATAACCTTAATACAGATGGTTGTATTACCAGCCTGTTTTTCTGTTTGACTTTTGGTTTGTTTTTTTTCTCGTCTTGATAGCCAGTTCCTCATAATTTCTGATGTCTCCCAGCGTCATTGTTTGTCCTTCTAATGAGTGAATCTTTTCCTCCAGCTCAGCTGCTAGATTACAGCTCACAGTGCAAGTCCCTCCAGGTTTTGGGCAGGAAACGAAACACAGCACATCTGTTACAGATCACAGCTGCTGCCCTGTCACTGGCCATTGCAGTTTCGAGGCTAGAAGTGCACGTAGAAGAAATGTCACAGGCGTTTCCTCCCCAAACTCAGTTAAGCACTCTCTGTGCCTGGAAAATGACCTATGTACTGAATCTTGCCAGAAAAGCAGAGATCAACAGCTCAGTGTGTCAGACACTTGGTCACGTCTGTTGTCCTGCCTTTATGGAGCATGCAGATAGGTGGGACTGCCTCACATTGCATGGAAAACCCAGGGAGAGCAAAGGTCCCACGACATTAAACACATCTTGCATGCTCTGATGCCA
>VYZQ01010428.1:12308-24574 GCA_013400655.1 Mystacornis crossleyi
TTTTCTGGATGTTACCATCTTGTTAAAAGTAATTGCCACCTTTACTTAAAAAGGCACCAGCATTAATGTAAGAGAATATACCTTTTATGCTTGTTTTATGAAGAGCTGTACTTGTTACTGGAGCGGAAATTATCATATCCGTGATCATTAGCTTTGAACTTTAAACAGGACTGCCTTTCCTCCAGGGACAACAGATCTTTGGATTGGCACCAGCAACACAAGCATGACTGTTAAAATAAAAGAAATAAACATTTTACATCACTTTGTTTTTGCACATGTGGCAAAATGCACTGAAAAGCTGCCCTTCCTCAGGGGTACAGTAGGAAATGGCAGATGTGCAAGCTGCTGTTTTGGATTACAGCATAAAGCAAAGAAACAGGGTTCAAATATGAGTTGCTCAAATGGCCCCATTAGCAACCTTACTCCTGGAGTGCAGTAAGAGTTATACTGAATAGTTACATACAGCAACAGCCACACGCACACCACTTCAAATCTGGTCAGCAATTCTAAATGCATCTGAAAATAAAATTAGGACTCCTTGTTGTCATTTCTCTGATAATCTTTCTTGGGGAAAAAATGTATTCATATCTGTGCTTTCTAAGCAAGATGCTGCTATTTAGCTCATTGTTCTGAGGTGGAAGAAAGAGAAGTAAGTAGAAGAAGAGTGAAAACCTACATTCGATTCATACATTTACTAGCTGTACTGCAGAGCTTTTTCTCATGCTCCTGTCTGGCCTTTGGGTGCTTGAAGTCCCTTCCTCATACCCACTTACTTCCATGCTCAGGATGCTGGAGATCTCTTACGTGCTCTCAGCTCCAGTGACTCTTTCAGGGAGCCAGCAGCATAGACAGGGAAGACAAGACCAACGCTAAAACCTCTGCAACCTGTGCTGTCACAATTATGTGGGAAATACATTACTACTACTAGATGTAGAGCTGACTGGCTTCTGACTGAAAGATGTTCTCCTCTTGCGAGTAAGGAATTTAAACAGCCAGACAATAACCCTAGCTGTGGCCAGTGGTTAAATGCTTGGCAAGAAAAGAAAAATCTAAGAATTTGCCATAGACAATGTAAGGACTCTGATACATTGTCTGAAGGTGGTAAGGGTTCACAAAAAATGCCCAAATCGTGACATTTTCGAAGTAGATGTGAAGGCTGAAGGACTGATGGGCTGCAAACCATATGCAGTCCAGAGCCTGAAATCCTGTGTGGAGAATTAGTGCCCAGCTCTGCTCACTCAGACTAAGCCAGAACTATGACCAGGTCCGTCTCCTAAAACACTGGGGCTGGAAAGGAGCAAGTACAGATTTACACCCTCTGCCTTACATGACTGACTGAAGTGCTCAGTCGGGATGAGAGAGCCCAGGGTCAGCACCCTCCCTGTCAGGATGCAGAGGATATGGCTACGTGAATCTCTGCAGCACAGGCCGAGTCTGCTTCGTCAGTGCTCTGGAAGTAGCTGGGTGCCAGCTTCAGTCAGGAAGTGATGTAGCACTGATTAGCATGGTCCCCGGAGGGTTTATTGTACATTCTGCTCTTTTGCTTTCTCTTTTTGTTCCCATCAAACCTTAATTCCTTCCTACGGTGCTTCAGCAGGAGAGGAAGAGAACATTTACCATAATCCAATTAAAATTTAAAGTAAAATTTAATGGCCATTTAAAACACTTTGTGCATGTTAAGGAATTAATTTTACTGCTGACATCATCTTTTAATCAGAGGAGCAGTTTCCAGCAGCCACTTACCTTAAAGCAGTTTTGGAATCTTTTGCTCACCAAATACAGAGCTATTGGATTGATGCAGGAATTCAGTGAAGCCATGTTAATACCGATGTAGTCCATCACAAGAAAAAAACTGTGTGGGAATTAAAGTGAGACACTTCTCATTTGCTTTGAAAAGCCTTAGTAGAGGTTTACAACTCGAAAACTGGACTCAGCTTCACTCAAACAAGCCTAGCTATTAAATGTAATGGTAATGGGGCTTAGACCAACAGGATTAACTCATGGAAGTAACAGTTATACTCAACAATAACGTCCGAATCAGAAGACTATTGTGAAAGTAATTTCAACCATCTTAACTTTTGGAAGAAGATGTTCACAAAGTTTTTTTTGGCACAAATTGAATCCTAGCTGTTCTGTTGAAAGGGAAAACAGAAATCCCCCTTCTATTCTCTGCACCACATGCTAACAGTCCCAAAGAGGATCAAGAGGATGATGGGGAAAAGAGAGGGAATTCCTCACAATTTTCTGTCTCTGTTACTGGACTGAAACCAGAGGGTCCCAGATGAGAGGCAGGGACAACTCTAGACACACAGAGTAAGCTAGTTCAATAGGAAATCGAAATATCCTTATGGAGAATGCCCACAATGTACAGGTATTCTATTTTTGCATTCTCACCTTAAAAGTTCACATCTGTTGGGGTCCTTCTGATCATAAATAGTGAGTTTCAAGATTCTGCTTAAATGAAGTGGGAGCCAACACAAAGCAAAAACAAGTACCAGACAGAACACAGTCTTGGCCACCTCGCGTCTCTGAGAAAGAAAATTGGACAGAACAGTGTTATAGTTCCTTTCTCTCTCTCTCTGGATTGTTGTTGTCTTCTAATATCCAAATGTTTAATAAACATGATAAAAAACACTATCAAAATAGGAGTTAGGAAAACATCAAATAGGTTATTTTCTTGGAATATGTACTTAATCTTTTCCATTGTTTTAGATGTCTCGCACTGATTCAATATAACTCATTTCAAGAAGTATGAGTAATAATATGAAAAACATTAATTTAAGCAATAATTTAAATTAAAGTTAAGAATGTAATTGTCTCCTCTATCACTTGCAAATACCAGTTTATTTTCAATTGCATTTCCTTGTGCTTTGATCTCAGGTCTTATTTTAAATGCCCCAAGAGATTCCAATTACAGCTCTAACCAGGTAAGAGGAAAGGAGGACAAATATACATTATAGAACAAACACAGTTTCATTCTAGTGACGTCTGATGTTTGTGTCTGGTGCGCTAGTAACTTGAAATGTATGCTGGAATATGTTTTGTTCTGCTAACATATACTGCTAACCTCACTAGGGCTCAGCAAGAACTTGTTTCAAAATAATTAACAGTTTTGTACCACCACCTTCTAGACTAAAGCATGATTTCAGTTTGCATTACAAAATAGCCTACTCTCATTGTAAAGAAGAAATAAACCCTATAAAATGTGAAAAATTAAAACCAGACAAAAACCAATTTTGTGATTGTCAGTTAAAATCTTAGGTTTCTGATATATACATATGTATATCAGTTCAGCAGCACCACTGCTAGAAAAGCTCTCTTTGCTTTTAATCTTGAAGTCATACAAGAACAGGAAAATCAATAAAGTTATTAGTTATTGGGTCTACAATTAGAGAGTGGACAGGGATAAATTTTTACCTGTTTTAAGTGGTCATTTAAAGCAATCTGCATCCCACTTTTCTTTCGTAACATCTCACAAGTCATGAGAGTATAGAAAAATGCTGTGATAGCCAATGGCAAACAGAAGTAAAAGCTGAACAGCCACCAGTCTTTAGCTTGCTTGTAAAACTGTAAAGAAAAAAGCAAAGCAAAAACATAGTTAGCAGTTAAATGCTGAGCATTTTGCCAAGTGTGCTGTAACTAATTGGTCAGTCTGTCCTGAAAAGCATCTCTGTAAAGTGTACATTACAGATGAGAAAACAGGACAAGATAGCAATATCTTCAAAGCCCACAAAAAGTCAAAGATTTCTGAATGCTTTTCTTTGAACCAATATGCTTCAGAAATGTCAGTATTTCATTTGAACATTATATTCACCTGCAAGTCACATACACCTGTGCACATTACAATCCACACAACACTGCGAAGATCCAAGGAACTCCTCCCAGTGATTTTATAAATGTTAGTGACTTACCATCATAAAAGATGTTTTCTGTGTGGGGTGAAGCAAGCAGATTCTAAGATACCTTCCTCTGTACTCCATCGTAATCATGTCAAATGCAATAGCTTCTGGAACAGCTAGTATCACTGATATGACCCAGATCAGGACAATTTCCACAGCAGTCCACTTCGGCACTCCAATTCCTTTAATGCGACTCCAAGAAGCGACTGCTCGGTACCTGAAGCAACAGCACACATTTACAAATTAAAAATACAAGAAAACCCACCAGATTTAACTGGCTTAAATTCATTTCTTTTCCTTGTATTAGCCGAGTGGAAAGGTGAATTTGAGCCAATGCCCATATAGAAAAGAAATTAGAGACTTCAATGAAAAATGGGTCTCACCTATCTATACTGAGGGCACACAAACTCAGCACTGTGATGCCCACCGATGCCTTTTGAATGAAGGGCACTAATTTGCACATTTCAACACCAAAGGGCCAGTCCTCTGCAAGCAGCTGTGAAAAGAAAACAACAATTATTTTAAAAAAATAATTCCCAATGCTGAAACGTGGAGTTCTGTCTTGACTGTTTTGTCTTTCCACAAGGTCTTGTCCTATGAAGACAGGCTGAATGGGGTTTGTTCAGACTGGACAAGAGAAATCTCTGGGGAGACTTTGTAGCAACTTTTCAGTACCTAAAGGGGGCATGAAAGAAGGCTGGAGAAGGACTTTTTTACAAGGGCATTTAGTGATAAAACAAAGGGGGATTAGCTTTAAACTGAGATATTGTGAATGCCCCATCTCTGGAAGTGTTCCAGGCCAGGTTGGACAGGGCAGTGAGCAACCTGGTCCACTGAAAGGTGTCCCTGCCCATGTCAATGGAGTTGCAACTAGACAATCTCTAAAGTTCAAGTCAAACCATTTTACGATTCTATGCAAAACTTAGTCAAGAAGAACGTTTTCATGAGGGAGTCCCTGAGGTGTGTGTCCTAAAAACTAGACAGTAGCTTTGTAGTCACTCCCTGGTGGGAAAAGGGTATCAATTAAGTCTTAGTCCTGCCTCTTTAAGCCCTGCAAACTCCACTCCTTTAGCTTCTAACTTCATCACCTCAGTATTTATGGTAAAAAATGATAGAACAGGTGAGGATCTTCCTCATCGTTGAATTGTCTTTATGTGCCTTGAGTTGCTTTTCTTACATGTTCCAAACAACGCATCCTTGACCAGAAATACAGAAAATTACTTGAGGCTGATCAGAATATGGACAAAGCCAGTAGGTGCATATCTGGAGTGGGGTTTATTTGAAGTTTAGTGTTTAGGCTCCATCAGCTGACAAGTCAGGCAACACTGGAGAGAAATGTATCTCCCGTAGTTTTTAGCTGACCATCTGATAACAAATGAAAGGACCTGCTGGGCACTGAGAGAGCATAGGCAGATAGCTTCATCTAAATGTTTAGCAGCAGGTAAAGACAGATCAGATGAATCCCTCACTAAAGGTCTTTATTGACCAGTTTTCCAACATTCTGTATAACAATACCAAAAGGACTATCCGCACATTCAGCACACCTCTAAGTGCTAAGGAATAGAGAAAACAGCAGAACGAATTTCAGCTTGGCTCACTTACACTTTGAATCATACACTTTAATGGAAATCTTGTCACATCCCCAGCTGCACATTCTATCTGCTTTAGGGGAAAAGATTTACTGGACACAGAAAGCACCTTCTTCACAGCTGATTCCATGAACAGACAAATGTCTGTAGCCTCACTTTAGCAACATTTAACCTTTGAACTCTGCTGTGAGCTTCTTTAATGCTTAAATACACCACAGCAGTAGCCAAGTCTTCCAGTTTTCATTAAAACAATATTCTCCACAACAAGGGTTGTGCCAAGAAATAGACGCGATTGTTATATAGAAGAGTAAACTTTTGGAGTTTCTGTAATTAGTTAGATTATCTAAGCTCATCTCTGTTTTTCATAACTTTCTTCAAATGAGATCTTTTGGATCTGTTGCAGATAGAGAGCTACAAAATGGAAAAGGAAAAGGAAGAATGAGGACTACCCAAAAGAGACTGGAAAATCTTTCCCTTGGCTCAGGTCTCTTCAAACAACACATTTAACAGCGTTGTAAGAATAGAAGAAATAACTCATCATACTGTGTGGATGCTCCTGGGAACCAGAAAGACTACAAAGTCTCTAAGGCGGGTTCTGGACTGGCTGGGTTGATGGGCCAGGGCCAAGGCCAAGACTTGGGTCACAACATTCAACAAGACTTGGGTCACAACAGCCCCATGCAGCACTGCAGGCAGGAAGAGTGGCTGGGAAGTGGCTGGAAAGATCTGTTAGAAAAGGACCTGGGGGTGCTAGTCAGTACCTGGCTGAACATGAGCCATCAGCGTGCTCAGCTGGCCAAGAAGGCCAATGGCATCCTGGCCTGTATCAGAAGGGCCAGGGCAGTGATTGTTCCCCTGTATTTGGCACTGGTGAGGCCATGCCTCAAGTGCTGTGTCCAGTTCTGGGCCCCTCACTACAAGAAAGACATTGAGGTGCTGAAGTCTGTTCAGAGAAGGGCAATGAAGCTGGTGAAGGGTCTGGAGAATAAGTTGAATGAGGAGCAGCTGAGGGAGCTGGGACTGTCTAGTCTGGAGAAAAAGAGACCGTGTTGTTCTTTACAACTGCCTGAAAGGAGGCTGCAATGAAGTGGGAGTTGGCCTCTTCTCCAAGTAAGAAGCAACAGGACAAGAGAAAATGGCCTCAAGCTGCACCAGGGAAGGTTTACAATGGGTATTAGGAAAAATTTCACTGAAAGGGCTGCTCAGGGAAGAGCTGAAAATAAGATGTACATGTGGCTCTTGGGGACATGGTTTAAGGATGAACACAATGGTGCAAGGTTGATGGTTGGACTTAAAGATCTTAGAGATCTTTGCCAACCTTAACGATTTCATGATTCCATAATTGATGGTAGCCACAGAGTTGCCTGCTCACATTGGTTTGGTTCAGCAAAGTCCTGATGCAAACATACATATCCATCTAAGGGTAAACACTTACATGGCCCATGAGAGTTTGTTGAAAAGTCCCGATATAATTTAAATACAATTTTATTTGAACACAAAGAAAGTTAACAATATTTCATGACCATGGAATTTTGGAAACTCTGTGAAGTGCCTGCCAGTATTTTCAGATACCAGAATACTTCCAAATACCTGTTTTAGCCCTGTGTTGTAGTGGAATCTTTAAAAGAACAGCAGTAGACAAACTGCTTCATGGCCCAGCTTTCTATTTCTTCAATGATCTTCTTAAGTAAGACAATAAATATAATGCCTCTTCAGAAAGGAAGCAGAGAAATAAATTCTAAGGATTTATGCTTCTCAAGAATTTTATGGAAAGTAATGAAACAGAGGAAGTAGGGATGACATTGTAATAACCACACGGTATCTTTTGCTTATGTGATGTGGGAAAATAACACCATCTGTAATTAAAGTATTTTCAGTAAAGCCTCTACCTGAGACTTCTTCTGAATTGCTGTAAGAGGGTGACAGTAACAATCTACTATAAGAACTGTAATGTGAATAATTAATTGTACACTCTACAGAACTGAATGACACCTGGACTAATTTAATTTATATCAATCAGGCAGTGAATTTCCAGCCTTTCACATCTCTTTGCTGTAGAAATCAAGGACTGGGTAGCAAGTACATTGTATACTTATTTATGGTGCCTACTGTACATTGTGCATGTGAATATATTAGACCAGAGAGAACTCATTAAAAAAGCACTTTGAAGTAAAATATTATTTTCTTTGTAACTGAAATGCAGAACTTTGGTTAAATCTCTATTGGCAGATTCTGTTGAAAACTTTTATTTACATCTAGCTAGTGTGAGTAGGAGACACTCCCTGTCTCTCTTCCCTAGAATCACAACGGTTCAGCCACATGTTGTAGATTTTGCTGAACTAATACTTATCTCTCAGGTGCAGACGGTCACACCTGTGCTCCAAGCTGACTGGATTTGAGCCAGCTCCAGTTTGGGATTATAGAGGCATGGCACACGACTGAATGCAGTCTACTGAGAGAAAGGGTACATTAGCCTCAGTTTATCAAAACATAAAAACATTACTTACATTCAGCCAGCTTATATCAGGGCAGAATGGACATGCAGCTGTCTGCACTGGATTGCAAGAACATGTGCTTTCTGTCTTGCAGCTGATGTATTGTGAAATTTGAGCATTTTAATGCATGAGTCACAAGTTTCTCTATCATGGTATTGCAAGTGGTTAGTGATACGCTTTACACCAAAAATATGCTTTTTTCAAAAGCTTGAAAACATTAAGAAAGTAAGAGGGGAAAAAAAGAATATTTTGATCACTGAACTATATTTCCTTGATGTTTTTATTTGTTCTCTGTATTGCCATCCCCTTCAAATAAGGCCTTAAAGTACAGTGAAGATCCAATGTAAAGTATTTGGGAGCATCACCTTTGTGGACAGGAGCAATGATAATTCTTAGTGGAGTACAGATGTAGCCTATTGCAATTTTGTATGAGTAAAAGGATTCTCTTATGATTCATAATAGGGTAGCTGTAAAAAGATTGTCATTTTACAAATAACAAATGACTCGGAGCCATGAGAGGAGATACTGCCAAGTGGCAGCAAAGAGAAAAATTCTGTTGTGTTTTCGTAAGTAAGATGCCAAGAGTAGTCTACCACTGGCTGTATTCCGAGTGACCTTTCCAGTGTTTTATAGTCACTTATTTTACACAGGCAAAGGTTTAATTGCTGAGCAGCAGAGATGTGTTTAAGATGAAACAAAACAAATAGAAAGGGAAGACACTGCAGAATGAAGTGAAATCATACTCGAAAGAACCAATACATCTGATGCACTTCTTGCCAACGCTTTCTCAGACCAGACAGATCCGAGCCTAAATTGATGTGCAAGCTGCACATAGTACAAGCTGTACTATGAAAGTAGCCCCAGGAGATGCTGTGACTGACACAGACACACCTGCGAATCACAATTCCCACTCTGCTTCCTCTTAGTTGTGCAAGAACTGGAAGATGTTCTCAATCTGCTGCTGGAATGAGCCAGGCTGCGAGCACGACGCGCTGCTCTAGGGCTCAGCTGCATGGTCCCCAGCCAGAAGGCTGATACCTGGCTCCAACCCACCGCTGCTGCCGGGCTGAGTCGGGCAGGATGGAGCAGCAAAACATGCGAATATTCCCGTCAGCGTTCCAGTCCTGAGCAGTGAACGCACATGGGAAACGCAGAGCAGGAATTCGTGCTTCCGCCAAGCTCTGTGTTCACAGCAAGTCTCGCTCACAGGACACTGGACTTGATTTCCATCATTATAAACGGCAGGTACAAGAGCAAGCAGATATGCGGCTCTACACCTAATTCACACACAACAGTTTTTCAATATATCTCTGAAATGACTGGTAGATTTTCACCTGACTTTTCTTTTTTTTGACATGGTGAGGTCATGTAGATATTTTATAGGAGCAAGCATTTTTCAAAACAGAAAATTTGCCCAGGAAATTAAGGTTATAGTCAGGGATAAGTCAGACAACATTCTAAACTTATTAATATTTAGCAATAATTATGTCAGGGTGAGGATCTCCCCTCTAGACAAGAAAATACATTTCCTGCTTTCAAGCTTAGCTAGAGATGCTTTTCTGATCTATCCAATAAGCAGTGTAAAATCTTAATATGAGCCATGCAATTACTTTCTTTTCTTGTCTTTATTATAACTCCTGCTTAGAAACTTAATTTTTAAAAAATTAAGATAATTTTATGCAGTTGTCTTGAAAATGACAGAAACCTCATAATATGCTGTCAAAGTAAAAAATTTCTGCAATTTCACAACCCCAGTGAAAGGACTGCATCAAAAGTAACCACTTAGAAAGCCACGTTTTCTAAGATTGGGATGCATAAACACAGGGTAGAAGAAGAAGCCAAATCAGGTGAAAACTTGCTTTGAAGTTTGTCACATGCATCTTTTACAGGAATGTATACACAACAAATGTATACATAATGAGAAAACCTACTTTAAGTTTATAAATCTATACTAGCATCATCTAACTTCAGTTTGGAGATCCACCATGAAAACTGTGTGTGTGTACTTTTAACAGCATTCAGACATTTCCACTGTTCCATATCTTGACTTCAGAGTAGACTGTTCCCATCTAAATACAGAACAAAGTTACCCCTCCCTGCCATTGCCTGCGGAGTCCAGACAGGTTCCTCTACTGGACAATTCAGGTCTTTCTTAAGTGCCTATAAACTGCACTTGTTCACCATAAAGTGTTCTTATGCAAGACAGGCTTCTAGCTTAATATGGTCAGAGATCAATAAACTTTGAGTAAGAAACTCTGAGACGAACTTTGCGAGATCTCCAGTAAGTGGTCCAGATGTTGAAAGAAAGGAAATAACACATTTCTCCCAATAAAAAGCATATTATTTAACATCAGAAGAACCAGTGACCAAGAGTTCTAATATGGAATAGTGAGACTCCTTTCTAAAGGCAAGCACCTTGATTTAGAAAGTTAGAAAGAGGTTGGCTTTATCATGATGCATGGCCTACAGGTACTTGCATTACAAGAGTTAGTAAGTTCATTCCAAATAAATTTCCACAGAAATATTTTTCAGAGCCTTTTTCAGAGAAAAGCTGGATTAAAAAAGGAGCCAGTTTGTGTCTGCATGGTATATAGAGTCCTTAACCTGGTCTTTCTTGTATTTCCAGTGCTTGATAATGCCATATTATGTTAACCATAATTTTTATGTAATCCTTAAATTACATTAATGAAAATAAATCAGTGCCTACAAAGCTGACTCTGGCCCTTGATTATTGGCTTGGATAAAGACCAGATTTTTTCCTTCCCTGGAAATTTTTTTTCTCTGCTCTTCCATTGTGCTCTGAGAAAAAAGAACTTATGACAATATTGCCAGGTAGATATTCTTCCTCAGGCATTTGTTGGTTGTCAGATTTCAGAACGCCACACAATAATGTGCAGAGCCTAGATTGCTCCCCTTGTTAAAACTCTACTGCGACATGACAATAAATTGGATTTAATATACTGGAATAAACGTCGCAAAATAAGAGAGAGAGATGTTGTTTGTGTATCAGAAGAGAAAGCATGTTAGTGTGTGACTTGATTATGGCTTTTGAAGCCTATGAGAGGCAAGGCTAATGCAAGTTTGGAATTTCCAGTCCTGATGTTTTGGTGTCTTACACACAGGACTTAACAACTTTATTTACATGGGAAAGTCAGCATAAGCTGTCCAGAACTGCAGACCTGTATTGTCAGGTGTACAGGCTGCCACTGTCTTCCAAAACTGAAGTGCAGACAAGGACATAAAAAGCTCACTGAGCACCTACTCTATCCTTCTTCTCCGTAATTGCTGTTTGTGGCCTCAAATTAACAAAGACATGCTTACTTAGTCTGTTTAGTGGAGCATCATAGGATCACCTGCACATCCAGTTAGCAGCAATTTTGCAAAGTATCTACACTTCCAAAACATTACATATTGCAGAATGATTGTCTCACACTTTCCTCTGCTTCCCATTCTGCAGCTTGGAGATCCAGGCAAAGCCAGACCATTTACCAGGACCCAGAATGCCAAAAAGGTCTGCCAGGTTCCACATGCTGGAACTGAACGCACCTCAAGCCCTCATTTCATACCCCGTTTCCTGGCTGTGTGACAGATTCTGATACTTTCCATTTTCTACTGAATATATTGCATGATATTCAAATTTAGGAAGTGCAATGGACTAATCAGCGTCTTATGCACTGGACTGCATTTACCTCCCTATCTAGATAACACCTGTTTTTCTTTAGATGCCCTTGATTTAGAAGATGGCAATTTTCATTTGTGCACTTTTTCAGCTACTTATGTATTCACTTAAATAGTCACAGGGGACATCTTTTGCAGTTATCCCTTTTAATACCTAATAAAAAGCTTCTTCTAGTGCAGCTTTTGAATTGTCTCCTATGGGTCTGTCTGGAAACCATTCACAGACACTTTCACACTTTCTAGGGCAGGTGCTGTGGAAAGAACTGCTGGCATTTTATTAACATGAGAAATTCTCTCGCATTTTTTTTCATGCAGCTGCTTTACTGAGGATCTGGCAGCAAATTCTGAACCTGGATCTGTTTCATCCTGTCTTAAATTGTTTCAAATTGCAAGTTACAATTGCTAAGTATACTTGATTCACTGAGGGAGCCTTTGCTTCTCCAACTGCTGAGTGACCAAAGCCAGTTTTTTATTGCATTGTATGTATTCTCTGTGTATGAAAGGCGATGTAGAGTTGATAAAAAATTATCATCAACTCAAACTGCCCTCAAAATTTTGATTAAGTAAACACAGTATCTAATAGGTGGTTTTTTGTTTTTTTTTTT
>VYZQ01010433.1:0-28122 GCA_013400655.1 Mystacornis crossleyi
TGACTCCACCACCTTCCTGAGCAAACTATTCCAATGTCTAACCACTCTTTCAGTGAAAAAAATTATTCTAATATCTAATCTGAACACCCCCAGGAATGGCAACTTAAGGCCATTTTCTCTCACCCTTTCACTTCAGTCATGACACAAGAGATGGACCCCCACCTGGCTATAACCTCNTATAACCTCCCTTTAGATAGTTGTAGAGAGTGGTAAGTTACCCCCTGAGCCTCCTTTTGCCTAAGCTAAACAACTGCAGCTCCCTCATCAGACTTGTGCTTCAGATTCTTTGACAGCTTTGTTGTCCTTCTCTGAAAATGCTCCAGCACCTCAATGCCCTATTTGAAATTTAATATTGTATAAAAATATTAAACTATAAGAACATTGCACAAATACGGAATACAATATACATTTTTCTGGATTGCCCTGGACAGTGTTATAGTGATTGGTTTTTGAACTAGGTCTGTGGAAACCATGCTGACTACTTGTTTGCTATGTCTAATGAAGCATGAACTGTCTGATATTTACATTCCAGGTTTAATTCCAAGTCATTTTATCGATGACTGGCATGGAAGGAAGGAAGGAAGGAAGGAAGTAAGGAAGTAAGGAAGGAAATAAAAGAAAAAATAAACCAACAACGAAAGACACCTACAGTGTTTTCCTGCACTCCCTGAAATCCTGCTCCTATAATCAGCCAGCAACCAGACCTGCCCCCAGCCTACAGTACTAATTTCTCTTCTCCAGGCTGTGGGGAAGGAAGATACAGCAGTTCACAGACATGTACATGCTGCCCTGCAAAAAGACAAGCACGGTTTAGGAAGGTGTGTTAAGACTGATGCTAACTGTGCACACAGTCCCTGGAGAACAGATCTGCTGACAGATCCAGGTTAGATGGAACTCAAGCACACCTGAGGAGCCTACACATGTCTCAGAAATCTCATAGATCTTGTGAAAGGGAGAAATCTCAAAAACAGAACATGGATCACAAGGACTATCAGAATTTTGTTAAAGACAAAACTAAGTCAAAATTCTGGAAACACATTCAAAACACAGTGAATCATACTTAGTCTAATTTGAAAACATTGTGTCCTGCAGTCTCATTCTTACTGTGTGACTATAGCAGGCAGAAAAGCCAAAACTATGCCTAAATAATTCTCTACAGCTGCATACAACTTTGATTGCCCCATAAAGGCCAAGTGAAGCCTATTCGAAATCTATTCCTGTTCGACTCCTCAGATTTCTACATAAGGAAAACAGCAAGACAGTGAATCACTTACTTTGCAGTAATGCAAATTTCCCTCATTTTCCTGAAGGCATGAGCTGGCATGTCCAGTTTCCTTCAGAGGGACAGTTTGCCCTCTGATCACCTGGAAGCAGGTGAGGAGAAGGAAATGTGACCTTGGGTGACTGCAGAATGCAGCACCTGAGAGCCATTCTGCTCTGCCTGGGCTGTGGAGGACTCTGGAACACAGATATTCCATATGACTGTGAGCAAACAAGAAGGAGCAACGGTTCCTCCTTTATAACTATAACCTCGATCTACAGGCCCAGCAAATATGGCTAACACTGTTACATGCAGTTTTTTCATAGTCTGTCCCCTCAGACGAAAACATGTACAGATACATAGATATCTGCAGTCTGCAAAGCATTCTGGTGGAACTGTTCTTAGTTTGATTTTTTCTTTTAAGTGTTTATCCTTCTCGACAAGACATTGCTGAAAAAATATCAGCTTGCTCTTGAAGGTACAAGTGGGACAGGCCTAAATAGTGCTAATTCCTCAGGGATTTAATGCTACTCTTGGGTTAGCTTCCAAGCGATCCATCTCACTGTACAGTACTTTACAGGTCCTGAACAGGTCAAGGCTATCACATGAACTCCTACTGACTTTAAGCAATTACCATTTAAAATGATCTATATTATAGCTTGCCACTAGCTTTGCTAGGCAGTGCGCACGTATAAAACTCTGAGAATGTTTCTTCTGTGAACAAGCTGGGATACGTGTACATTGTTTCCAAGCATTTTGCCGCTTTTGCTTCATTTGCTTTTTCATGTGAGTGTAGAAGCCTGATTCACAGACTTCAGGAGCAATGTGTTTCTTTGCATTTAAGTATCTCCTTCCCAGTTTTTTGAGATACCAAAAGACACCCAAACACCAAACAAACATACAGCAGTACAGTGATACATTCACGATTTACACACAGTTTCAGGAACTGAGAGTGATTACGATGCTGCCAAGCAGCAGAAAACACAAATTAACAAGATTTTGGTCTTTTTCTTGGCTGTTCACAGTGCCTTGGGCAACAGCCAGATGTCAGAAATCAGTTCAGCTTCACATTAATGTCATTTGAAAAATGAGCAGTGGCAGATGCAGGCAGCAAAACTACACCTTGGAAAGACAGCCCAAAGGTGAAGGATATCAGTGGAGAGGAGGTGGAGGCACTTACACAGAAAATAAATAAGAAGCTGTGAGGAAGAGCCTGAACAGAAGCCTCTTTTTTTAGCATCTCCTGAGAGAATCTGAACGTTAGTGCATCTGTGGGATTGAAAACTGTTATATATACTAGACCTTAGATATACTTTCACCTCTTTACATTACATCAGGACAGGGAAACCACATCCGGATCCTTTAAATAATTTAATCTTGGTGCTGTAACTAAATAACAAAATAACTTTTTGACCTGGTGCTCTGAGACAGGACCCTGAGCGAAGGATCCCCTGTGATTTTATACCCTAACAGTCCAAGCGGGGCAAAGTCTGGGGGTTGTGGGTTCCTGCCTTGTCTCTGAGCGTCCAACCCCTCGCCCACAAGTCCCCAAACCCCAAGGGTTTGGCAGTTCACAGCCCCTTGCCTCAGTCTCCAGGCACCCAGAGCCCAACCTGCAGCTCCCACTGCACCTGCACACTGAGCTACCTACTCTGAATGTGTTCCTCAACACTGTCTTGGGATGAAATGCACATGAAACTGGTTATTCCTCTCCAGTAAATAGTTCAAATGTAGATTTCTACATTTGACAACTTGCCTAAGTTCCAGAGGTAGACAAACCGGTCTTTCCACAAAAATTTTCATGAGAAACACTATTAAGAGCACATCCAAAAATGAAATGAAATTTTAATTGTAAAGGGAAGAACTGAAACAATTTTGATTTAAATTAAACATAAAACTTTGCAAGTAAAGAAAGGAGACAGGACTGTTTGTCTCTTTGTATTAAACCAGCATTTTTATCCAACAAAGCTTTTTAAAACTCTTTTAAACTGGCATTTTGACACTGGTTTAAAACTCCATACCACCCTGACTGAAGGACTGAATTTAAAATGCTCCAAGAAGAAAATAAGCTTTGGGAACTTCTTTTTTCTTATTTTCTCCATATGCAACATTCTGTTCAGCTACTTGAAGCATAAATCAGACCAAATTTCCTTACAGAATACGTTGGAAGAGTTATGTCTTTTTAATGAAAATAAAGAGAAATTGATGTTGAAAATCTGTTGAAAATAATGACAAAGGTGCTTGAAATTGTGTACACCCAACAACTTGAGGAAAATGTGCAAGACAGCTGGGTACATTCTTGACCCCAGATTTCTTTGCTATGCTGCTACTAGTCCCTGATGCTGCAGCAGGGACCAAGGAGTGGTCCAGGAAGGAAAAGATTTCCTGACACCTACGATCTTGCTTCTCTGCATACTGGTATTTTACCTAGCCAAGAACACAATTTTCAAGTGTAACAATAATTATCAAGCCCATATAAAACTGAAACAACAGCACAGTTTAAAACACTAAATTCAAGAGCACAGACTTCACTGACTACAATGAAAAGAATGTAATAAAAAGAATAAAATACTACCCTGGCAACACTTATTCAAAGAGACAAAGAATTAACATCAAAGAATCACTGGAAAAATATTGGCTATATTTTTTCTGTCTCACCTCTACAGCAATATGAAAGACTCCAGATCCAGACAAAAGACATCTTTTTGAGTACACCAAACTGCAGATATAGACAAATGCATATATAAAAAATACAAAACCTAGTTTGCAAAACAGAGGTATTTTGTTGATCAGTGTAAAAAACCCAAATTTAAACCATGAGGATCTAACAAGACTACTAATAACATTATGTAATTTTAATAAAGAATAGAATTGTTTAACATAATCTGGGGCCATAAAAAAAAAAAGAATACAGCTTTCCAATGTTTATGATTTAAAAATCAAAATTTTACATCATATCATCACTGAAAAGTTGGCAAGTGTAACAACCTGTCATGTGATTACACCTGTATGTGTCCTTCAAGTATTACTTTTATAATCTAGAAAGTGTTCATAAAATATAGCGAGAAAGAAAGAAAGATATGAGCTAGTACGTCCCAGAAAAGTCCCCACGAAACATACAGCCAGCCATCATGATGTAATGAAGACCTTAGCTTTGTTAGTAGGGAAGTTTTCTAACAGTTGGGAAAGGGCAGATCAAAGAACCCTGATCAGTTAGAAGACCAGTACTACAGAGAAGAAATGGAGAGAGCACAGATTAGTAACTACCCACTATGATAATCTGTACCAAGAAAGATGAAATTGAATGATTTGCACACCTTATCTAATTCAAATGTAATTCAGAGTACTTGAAGTTAAAAGCTCAAGATTCCTGACCCTTGAGGGAGGAAGACAGGTTCCTTCAAAGGCTACTCAATATCTGAGTGGATTACCTAAAATGAGATGGTTTGAATGTAGCATTGTCCTTTCTCTTAGTCAAAAAACCACTTGCCTTTCTTCCTAGGGAATGACAAGTATAGACAAGGCATTTTGTTATTTAATTGCATTTTGCTTAGCAAAACACAACACTGCTTTGAAAAGCTGTTTCCTCACCATGGCAGCATCATCACTGCTCACTGGCAAGCACAGGGAATGAAAACTTTAGCAGGTACTAAATACAGTGGACTTTCTGATCGGTGCTGAAGATCATAGAATCATGTAATGGCTTGGGTAGGAAGGAACTTTAAAGATCATCTAGTTTCAACACCCCTCAACAGACAAGGACACCTTCCACAGGACCACGTTGCTCAGAACTCCATCCAGTCTGGCCTTCTACACTTCAAGGAAGGAAGCATTCACAAATTCTCTGTGCAACCTGTTCCAGTGCCTCACAGTAAAAAATTTCTTCCTAATATCTAATCTAAACCTACTGTCTTTCAGTTGGAAGCCATTCCCCCTTGTCCTTTCCTGAACAGGCTCTTGTAAAAATTCTCTCTCCATCCTTCCTGAAGGCTCCCTTCAGGTACTGGAAGGCTGCACTTAGGTCACCTGGAAGCCTTCTCTTCTCCAGCCTTAACAATCCCAATACTTTTAGCCTTTCAGCATAGGAGATATGCTGCACCCCTCTAATCATCTTGGTGGCCTCCTCTGAACTCACTCCAACAGGTCCAAGTCCTTCCTGTGTTGGAGACCCATCACATCCCTGATAGAGGGAAGCTTGGCTGAGTTTCCATTTCAAAATAAAAATGAGTTGGTAACTAAAAGGATACATTCAGATACCAAGAGAATGTCTAAACTTTCTCCAAAGCATCGGTAACTGCAATATTTTCCTTAGAGTGTGTAAGGAATATGTTATCGCTTTCAACTGTAGCAATTTTATTCCAGCTTGGAAACACTCAACCACTGCCCCAGTTCTTCTCAATAATAAATCCTTTCACCAAGATGTTCTGTACTTCAGTTGAAAATGAAATTAAAAGGCTAATTTTAATGTAACCTTCAATATCACATTTCCACAGAAAACACAAAAGAAAATATGTCTCATAGGTATTAAGATACTGCCGAAAGCAGTTATAATTGCAAATATGCAGATGACAGTAAATTCACCAAAAGAGATATTGCAGATTGACTGTCAGCTCCTAGCCTCTGGAAAACAGAAAATAATTCAACTTCATACAACTTGAAATGATTCAATAAACTTTTTATTTCACCGTGATCTAAACTAGGTTGCCTCAGCTTGCACATACCAGAAGTTAACAATGTGCAACATCACCCTGGTTAAGCAAACTCACAGGGATGTCTTAAAAGGAGTATCTTATAAGCAGTAAAGACAGCTCATGCACTTGGTAGGGGAAGGAGGAGGGGAATCAGAGACAATTCTCTTCCAGTTTCAATTCGCAGTGGATGCAATGGGAAACCCCTAACATGATGTCCCCAAAAGTGGAAAGCCAGAAGTGCCAAAGGGACAGTCACATTCCAAAATTTGCATATGCAAATGAAAGTGTTTCCCTGGCAAGTTGCCTTCGATTGTAAGAAAGTATCTCCAAGAGTGACAGCTCTCTCCAGGCCTGAAGAGGTGACTTGTGAAGTTAATCTTGCTGATATCAACAGGAAGGGTACAGTGCAGTGAAGTATCCCTTGTAACTAAAAACTATCTTGAGTTAGCAGGTACTTCACTGAATTTAAGGTGTATTTCTCTAATCATTACAATTTTTATGGATATGGAAGAGGTGTTTTGCTAGGATGCCCTGTGAATTTTTTCTTCCATCCATCCATC
Organism: Mystacornis crossleyi; assembly: GCA_013400655.1. Classification (NCBI taxonomy): domain Eukaryota; kingdom Metazoa; phylum Chordata; class Aves; order Passeriformes; family Timaliidae; genus Mystacornis; species Mystacornis crossleyi. Next base: position 6,513 of record VYZQ01010433.1, read on the forward strand.
CATCCATCCATCCATCCATCCATCCATCCATCCATCCATCCATCCATGTGATTTCAAAGTATGATTAATTCCTGATTTTTTTCCATTTATTTGTTGCTTTCATTTTGGTTCCTCAGTGTTCATGACATTAATTAAAATGGAACACTACAAATTTTGGAGTTAGAGACATTACTTAAAATGGTATATATTCACAGGAAATAAGACCAGGAAGAGTTGGTAACCAAAATGGTGACATTTAGTCAATACTTTATATTTCAACTTAATATTGAAATTGAGTAAGTCATGGTTTGAATACACCGTATTATTTTTCAACAATAGGGAAAGGCAAAGCTATGAAGAATTTCACCATATGTGTATTAACTAACACTCTCTCCAGACAATGGCTTGGCTTATGTACTTGTGTGCATCAAAGGAATCCATGATTAACACTGGCAGAAGACATGGTTAATAATATATGAGTCAGAAGGGTAGTGGTTTTAAAGATTAACATGACATTAGTTGGGGAACAAAAATACATCATTATATCAACACATGCATTCCTTTGATAGTCTTAGCAATGACTGTCATACTTAACAGAAGAATTGTCTTTTCCAGCTCAGAATCCCACTCTTTTTGTCAACAGTTCTGCCTCTTCTGATGCAATTTTAACAGGCTTATTGTTTTACTCATTCAGCTGTCTCAAATACAATGATGGGTTATCATTAGATAAGCATCTAAAAGAAAAAAAATTCAATACATTTTGCAACCCTGTGTGATACTGAGTAGTTCAAGAGTTTATAGTGAGAGAAATTCCCCAGTGCTACTACAATAATACATGAATTTTAAGGAATCATAGTTATGATTTCATGTCAATTTGTTTTGCAAACACACTCTGTTTCAACCATCATTTCAGTAAAACTGAAAATAAAAATCTTACATGCAAATTTGTTTAAGAGAGTTTATGTGGTTATGAAGCTTCTTCAGTTCCATAGAAACATAGAGCTATGGCCATACTTTGGGTTTGTTGTTCAAGAGTTTTGATGCACTTGAAATCCTGCTAGAAACTACTGAATTGTTATTTAAAAAAAAAAAAATTAAGTGCATGACATTCCAGTGCAAGTTTAGTTATCACTCAAGCATTAAAGCTGCCTGTCTCTTGTCCTCCACTGTGACCCTGCAGGATCATCTCTCTTTTACTTCTGTCTTAATTACTAAAAGCATTTCCACTACAAGACTACAAGTCAAGATTTAAAGGATAAAGTCTTCATGCCATATCCTACGAAGCCACAGTTGTGATATCTACACATCCACAGGCCAGATAACCCTTTAGGCTGTGACAAGCTCAGAGTGGAATGGTTTTCCTCTTCCACTTTTGTATCATGCTGCCAAAAAACCAGATCAATTATTCACTGTCACTATAACAGTGATTCTGGGGTGATCAGATATTGCAGTGATGGGCTGGTAAGATACTCAGAAAAAATGAAACCTTCTGCTTTTCACTTTCCGGAGGGATTAAAATCAACCCTTTTCTCCTTCCCAGTTTATGTAAGACTCAGCAATTTATCTTCATATTTGAACTTCCCTACATAATTTTGCCAAAACCATAAAATACAGAAAGAGTGCAACTGGTGTCTTTAACAAAAATTTCACTCATATAAATGCCTGGCTGGGTCTGTTACTCCAGTGATTTTATGGTTGTAAGTTTCGAAGACTGAATGCCACTTAATAGATGTGGGCTCCTCCGTAGCCATCTATTTTTAACTCCATCAGAGAGGCTTAGAGTTAAACATGTGATGGAAGAAATGTTAGTCAGAGGAAAGCAGATGGGATAGATAATTTTTCTTTCACAGTGTTTACACAATGATGAATTTTTTTTTAACTCTCACAGCAGAAAAACAAGAATACCCCGCTCACATATAGCAGTATTCATCAGCAGGCTTTGGACAGGAAAATGCTAAATTCTGATCTGGTTTCACCATGAGGTAGCCTGGCAATAGAATGTACAATTAAAGGTATGAATCTGCAGTCAGTGCCAGTAGTCCCCAAGCTTCAGGTGCTACTCAGGTCTCCAGGCTGCACACACTTTGGTGTGTTCATCTGGAGCCTCCTGCTCCCTCAGTGCATGTGCGAGTCACACACAGAACAAAAAGTACCTTTTATGACTTATTCCTTATATATATAAGAAGGCAAATGTAGCGTTTGTTTGCGTTTATATTTCACATTCAGTTCGCATTTTGTATCCCAGTTGGTTCGTTCCATGTACCCCCTTCCTATATCCCCCAGTGATATGTCCCCTGGTTGTTCCTTCCTCGAGGCGTGTCCCCTGCCTTCCCCCCATCCCTGGGAGGCATGTCTGTCATCTCGGGACCCAGCCTAGCTTCTAGAAAGTCCTAGGCTGGGCGTCCAGTGGTTGGCTGTGTCTCCTGGGAGTCCCACCCCTCTCCTGAGAATTGGTTCCCAGAAGGGTCTGTCATTCCTTAAGCCCCGCCCCCCCTCCCCAAACCTAGCCCATTGGTCCTTCCTCACCTCCTGCCCCTTTCTCCACCCCCCTTTTTAAGAGTGTGTTTGAGCGCTGTTCGGGGCTCTGCAGAGGCAGATTTCCCAGGGTGAGGGGGCCCAGTCAAGGTCCCCAATAAACTTGGTCGGCAATCCCCTCTCAGAGTCCTCTCTTCCTTCTCGCGGTCCCCGTCCCGGTGTCGGCGGGGACGGGGAGCCGGGTCACCGGAGGGACAGCTCCGGGTGTGGACACGCCCCGTGACAGCAAAGAGTAACAAGAGTAAAAAGAAGCCCAGTCCAGACTGTATCGAACAGACATAGAAACCAAACAAAATATGCCAGCCGTGAGAATGGCTGTGTTGTGCCATAGAAGACACTGAATTTATCCTGTATTACCTAACTCCAGAAGGGATAACAGCATAGCTGTACCAATGGTGTATGACGCCTATGAAGAAGGAGCACTCACTAACCCAGGAACCACCACAGAATAACCTGATTTTGATACAAAGCAGGGATTTCTACATTGCTCTGCACCATGCTCTGCTGAAGTGTTAGCTTCCCTGGGACTGCAGTCAGCTGTATAAATTCATGGGGCTCCAATAGAGAAGATGAAATGATTCACACCTCATAATAGTTGTTTCTAAGATCTTGGATGACTCTTACGATAACCTTCAAAACTAAAACAGTCAGAAACTTGCATTTTAAAAAGTGTAGATACATTCTTAAGTAGAGCTTGTTAAAAAAGATGTCAGCACTGTGAACTCAGCGCACACCAAGTTCTTATATTCTGAATATTTGCCTGATCAGATTTCCACCATTGCTTCTTAGGACTATATCAGATATGATATTAGAAAATACACTACAACTCATATTACCATTGAGATTATTAATATAAATACTATCAATTAATGCAGTGAGAAATCAAATGCAGTGGTGGTTTTTACCCATGTATGTAGGTTTATATTTGTTTTTAGGTACAGGGCTTTAAGTTTTAACCATGTCATTTCAATAATAATATCATCCCATACTGCAAATAAATGTTCTGTTTGCATGTAATGATGCAGATAAGAAATGACCCCTACAGCTTCCAGAAGAAGATGAAAAGAATCTACTACTCTCAAGAAGCTCTGCTGAATTTTGAATCATATGGAACATGAACACTAAACCCTTGGATGCTTTGCAGAATAAAACCATGCCACTCACATGAGAAAGCCTCTCCAAATGTGCTAAATTCAAAAGGCAGGTAAGAAAATCAAACCAACTTCTTCTAAGTATGTGATTTGAGCACTTGGTTTTTGGCAAAGTAGAAGATGCAGACTGCAACTTCTCAAAATTATGTTGCTTAAGGATGAAGAATTCCCTTCAGATTTGTCTATTGTGTCAACAGAAGTACAAAATAATGGAAAAACCTGAATGAAGCTCATTCATTTTTTACTTTCAAGATCAGCAGAAGCAAGTTCATCTGTTCTGGGGAAGTGAAACAAGAAACTCTTACTAACTTCAGAAATATTAGGAAGGAATTTATGAATTATCAGAGCTCCTGCCTCAGATATTTACTATTTGCAATCATGTAAGAGACAAACAAACTACAATTTTTACTTCTTGATAATTATGATTTCAGGTTACTTATAAATACGTTCTGAAACCTGAGTTACAGCTTTAGGGCAACATAAATAACAAGAGATGTCCTTAAAATCTTTCAGTGGTTGGGCATCATTTTAAGGTAATTCCAGATTAAAAAAATACTTAACCTTTCTCCAAAATTTCCAAAATAGAGCTCTGTGAACTATCCAAGCTATAGTGGTGATTAAAAGAATCACTTTTGTGATCAACACATTAGTGCCTTTAAATGGATATAGAATAGATATATTCAGTGCTGCTGCTTTCAGGAAAAGTGGTTAACGAATACCTTCCAAATGGTTGATTTCACAGTCATTTAGTGCTCAAGATTATTTAATAGATAAATATCTTGTTGTCAGAACAATCAGCACTGCTGCCAACTCACATAATTATTTTTAAGAGAGAAAAAATACAATTCTGTCACCCAAAGAACTATAATCAATATATATCTTCTGTGGAGTTAATATACAATCATTTATAGACCTCCAAAAGTTCCAAAGCATGAGGTGATGATAAAAAAAAACAAACCGTGTTAAATTTGGTTCTGATAATTTTCCAAATACAGAAAGATACTTTGCTGTACTTTGTGCATGAGCATTCTGAAGCCCCACTTAGGAGAAAGGGCTGGTTTAAAACAACTAAATCCCTTCCCTAAAAGTGAAATACTAATACTAATACTGATACTAATAATAAATTAAAAAATCAATTAGCCCTTTTTAATTTTCAGGAATTTGTATGTATACTTTTTTCCATGTCACTTCCTGACTCAATATGAAAGAACTTGCATGAAAAATCTACTTACACTTTGAAAGCAAGATAGAGTATTTGCTGGATGACAATGAAGTGTCATATCTTCACCTGCTCACGTTTTATTGTGGTTTTGAATACTTAAATCTTTCATTGTTCTTTATCTTCCGAGTGACATGGTACTGTCACTGCTGTCTAATAGGATCTTGTCTTTCCTAAATTACTTTTGAGTATTGTGACTTTAGAGTATAAATGATAGTTCTAAAAACAAGAGACATCCACTGATGATAAACCCAATCATGAAACATGTAAAATGCCTTAAAAACCTGGAAGTTCCAACCATTTTTTCCAAGTACAATAACCATTACATATCTCACATAGTAGTATACTCTTTTCTGTGTTTCCACATCTGTTCCATCCTTCCCTTAATTTGATGTGTCAGATTTTTTCACTGTGCACTCTTTGTAGACAGGATTACATTTCTACCCTGCCTGGAACAACGGGACCTCATGCTTAATTAGACTTCTTCAGTAGTATAACTAATACTGAAGAGTGTATACACTATATAGAGCCCCCAACAGTCCCAATGTTAACAACAGGTGCAATATTTCGGAAGAGAACAAATGTTGTAGGTCACAATGATGGAAGTATAAAAATATTCTTTGTAAATATTATGGTTAGTTCAAGGTCTTTACATGAGGTATAACCTTATAATAAAACCTTAAAAATTAAAGCCAGCAGGGATGGATTAAGAGGGATCCTGCAGATTAGGGATCTGTAAAATCATGAGGCAGCAGCGGAGCAGCAGGAGGCATTTCTGGACAGGGCTGATTACTGCTGGCCAGCCACCCATCATCAAGAGCTTCACTTCTGTGTTTCTGCAGGAGTTAAACAACTGCAAGGCTGAATATCGAGTCTGGATACATGCAAAAAAGAGGAAGAGTCCTTTTTATAGGTTTTCAGCTTGGAGATAAGAGTTTCTGACACCGAAAATCAAAATGTATTGAACTGTAGCCTTTGCCCAGTTAGGTTAAGCCTGAAAATATGGATTGGTTGGTTTCATTTTACTTTACAGCACAAAAGACAGTGATTTTTAAAAAATTAAAAAACAACCAACCAAACAAAATCAAACATTGTGACAGGCAATGGGTTCTAGGTGTGTTTCTCAGTTTCTCAAGTACATGAATAAAAATATCCATTTCATTATATATTTTATGCCTCTACTATATCCATCATATCCTGTACCTTCTCTGGACTCTCATAAAGCTCAGAGGAACTCAATCTAAACTCAAAAATCATAAAAAATGTAAACTAAAGCTTGAATTCTACTTAATTTTATAAATTAAACCCAAAATATTATGTCTAGAATTTTTCTGCACCAGATTTACCTACAAGAACAGTGAGCAATAATCAAAATGGTGATATTTTTTTTTCCTCACATAGAGGAGGGATAGGTAGCTATGTTTTTTTTAATTGCACATTTTTTGTATTACAGACTTCTAATTTTTTTTTTTTTTTCATTTCAATCCACCAGCAGTTGCTGTTCTGTCACATAACAGCCCACCTTTTCCTCAAATACTGTAAGTCATTTTGCCCAGGAACAATTTAAACACCTGAGAAGTCTCCCACTTCGATTCATAGCCCTTATGAACTGGTACTACTTCCACTTCATATTCTCTTGCAGCCTTGAAAGTCATTTGCCAACGGCCTGCAAGGCAGTGCGCCCTGCCCACTTCCCCTTATGCAGCTCTTACTGCCTCTCGCCTTTCCTAAGGACTTTGTGTTAACTAACCCGCAATAAATCGCCTAACCTGGCTTGCTGCTTTTGGCTTGCACACACTTTGTGTCCAATATGTGGCACAGCACAACCAAATACTTGGCTGGGGCCCACAGGTCAAAGAGAGGCAACATACAGATGTCACATGTTCTGTGAGCACTTTTGTGGACCCTTCTCACAAGCTGCAGGAATGTCACTGTGCTTGACAACTTTAATCTACCAGCTGTTTAGGCATCTCGGCCACTTTTAAAAACCACACCACTCCTTATTTAGATTTTTTTGTTAGTGTAGTACTGGGAAACATTCTTCAGATTAAAGGCTTTTTGACAGCTGGTCGTGTGCTGAATTAGGCAGGAAGCACACTTAGTACTTGTTCCCAGCCTATGTTTGATTTAGGGTTTTATATACACATACACACATATAAATATATCTATCTATTAAAAAAATACATATATATAAATCAAAAGCAAAAGCTATTTTTGACATAATTTCATCATGCTGATTTCAGGTTTTATTTGAATATACCCTCAAAAAACCTTGCATATGTAGCAAGATAGTGGCCACTAATACCTCACTGAATAAACACTCATGCAAATCCCAACTGTAAATATCGGTTAAGTCTTTATATTTTTAAAATGGTATCTCCTTAAGTACATATTAGAATTCTGTGTGCATCTGCTTGACTAACATAAAAACCTGTCCATATGTTGTTACAAGAATTTTTGACAGAACAATTTCATTGTGGAATTAAGTCAAACAGACAGACTTTAATAACAGAACTATGGGATATAAGCCATTTTTAATTGAACATTACTACTGGCAGCATACTTAACCCTCTTATGTTTAGAAAAAAATGACATAGATTTAGATTTTGCATTTAATAACAATTTATTTACCAGACACCCTCCTTTTGTAACCTTTTAAATCTTTCAATTCCATCAGATTTTGAAGGGATAAGCTACTAATAAATGCAGTTTTATATCTATTTAATTTAAGCACAGAAATAAGTAAGTAGGAATATAGTTACAGGAATTCCCCAGGAAAATATTTCTGTGGTTTAACTTCTAATCCATTTTTATTTTGGGATTAATGCAGATAGCATCAAAACATCAAAATGAGAAACAAGCTCAAAATGAGAAATAAATTCAGTTCAGGCATTCTAGTAAAACAGCATACACCCTGAAATGTAAACACAAAATATTTTCAGATTGGTGACTGCTTTTGAATTTTTGTGTTTGAGTATGAAACTTCTTCATTTTTACTCTTTCTAAATATTTCTTTAGAATACCGGATGTCTAACAACATGGAACTGTATCAACACTACAAAAAACAATTCAAACCCTGTGTGAAAGTCCATAAATACTCAAAACTACTCATATCAATTAAACGATAAGGAATATGTACATATCTGCAGCTAAAAACCTTTACGGCTTGATATGTATCATGCATTTCTTATGAAAACTGCATAAAGAAGAAATTATCAAAAATTATTTTGACAAAGAAAGGAGAAAGATGATGAAAGACTCAAAATGCTAATCTCTTAAATGCTGGACTGGGGCTTTTTCTCTGCCCTGGTTTCTGAAAAAAAAACAACCCACAAAAAAAAGTAACAAAAAAAATTGTTCCTAGAGTTACTACAGTAGATATTATGACTTCTATTAAAAATTATGGAAAAATTAGTACTAATATGAAAAATATACTTCATTTTAAAGGCATAGAGAAATCCAATATATACTGGTTGACATCAGAATCTGAATTAGGAGAGTTTATATTTATCTTGGTCACTGAGAATAATTAACATTTTGGAATCAAAATGAAGTCAGTGCTAATGGGGATGATATGCTGGGTGGAATATATTGCACCTGTGCTGTTGATATTAGAGTTCTACAGAGGAGAAAAAAACAGAGAAAAAATAGTTGTCCCTGAAGTGCATGTGTGTGACTCACAGTGTGTGCTAGAGACAGACTAGTGAAGTGTGAAGATGCTGTTTATATCCAGCTCCTTTACAGAGAACAGATGCCTCAAGATTATTTTCAAATATATATTATTATTATTTTTATATATATACATAAAAGATGACTGTAATACTGTGAGACCAAGAGGTCAGATTTAACTTTTGATTTTGGTTTTAATTGTCCTTTTCATTTCCTCAAGCTAAAAATGAAGAATTTGCCTTTACCTTTCTGCTTAAGTAGGTGTGTATTCATTTGAGCTTCCGCCATCAGAAACATGCAGTAATACTCTCTAATTATAAATGTGCAAGCATTCAGTGCAATTTTCGGTGTGATTTTAACATACAAAGCTTTTGGTGTAATCTCTCGGTCTCTCAGTATCAGGTACCTGACAACAGAGTTGGAACTTTATGATGGTAACAGAGAATGATAAGGCTCAGTTTATTTCTAGAACTCCATCGTTCCCTCTCCATTAGTTGGCCCATAGTATTTTTCCCTTGAGGAGCTGTATTGCACTTTTCTTGCTCCCATCTCCACACAGAAGACTCTTGAAACTTACAATTTGGAGACCTGGAGGAAATAATGCTGCAAAAGTAGCTGATTGTATTTTTGCATTGTTTGCAGAATTTCTTCCAGGCTCAATGTTTTCTCTTGTTTGAACAAGAGCGTAAGTTATTCTTTAAATCAGTAATTGGTTTTAGATGCACTCCATTCTATTAACTAGAAGATACGGGTAGTTAGAAGTACCAACAGAGAAAAACAAAAAGAAAATAACCACCAATAGTATTCAAAAGGCTGTTAAGCAAGCAATTTTTATTTAATATTTATTTAATAGCAGATTAAAATCAATTATTTTGTTGTCTCAATAAAAACTGCTTTTATTTCAGGAGTATTCATTAGGACACACTGTTGATGCACATGGAACTCGGTTATGTATAAACTGTGAAGCTGGAGGGGCTTTATTTGCTATTGCAAGTCTGAAGTGACATAATTCTCCTCATAGTTATTATCTGCCTTTTTGGTTTTCCAAATTTTTATCATCGGAACTGAGCCAAATAGAAGAATCGGAGCACTAAAGGACATTTGACTTGATGTATTGAACATCAGATCAAATTTCAGACAGCATAATTCTCCCTCTGGAGCACTTACCCATCACTTGTTGGCATTGCCACAGCACCTATCACCAGCTCTTGAAACAGAACAAATGTAACTTTTACTAGTTTTTCCATTAGTTTTATTCCACACTAGTATGCAGCTTTAAACTTCATATTCTATCTGCAGATTTTTACTACCAGGGAGACTCAGCTACTGTAGTAATAGAGATATTGCCGCAGAGGAAGCCAGTCTGCTGTGCTTTGTGAAAAAGGGTCACAGCTGGCACACACAGAAAGTCTGCAATATTTATGTAGAAGTTTCTTCAAAATACATGCACAAACACATCAGGGAGGAGCAAAACTGGGAATTTGTTCCTTCCTACTCAGACAGATGAAGGTAATCTTACAATCAGAGGAAGGCTGAACATTTATTATATCCTTGTTCTGCAACCCCAGGTCAGCCGACAACAGTGGAAACTCTCAAAGATTACAGAGTGGGCAGAACAATCTTCTTCAACGCATCCAAGATCCTCTGAGTTCAACTGTTGCATTTAAATATGCAGTAAGTATATCCAGTATAGAATTTTTTCAGTTTTCCAATCATCGTATGCAAAGTTGGCCAGAACTTGCCATCTCAAGTGAGACTGAAGGACTGGTCAATTTTCTTCGGTCTCAGAGGAATCCTAAGATTACTAGGAATGTTAGAGGAATTCTAAAGTTACTAGAATTTAGAAAAATATATGATGGAGGTATCATTAGGAGCTATAGATCAGGACTTGTTTATTTTATTATCTTTTCACATGTGCTGCTTGCTTCCTTATCAACATTGCCTTTTTACTGTTGCAAGTGAACTCCTGAGGCTGTTTTTCATCTGCTTCTAGCTACTGGATTTTCTCTGGCAAAAAGGATACCAACTTTGTTCAAGAGCAAGTGCCTCATCACAGAAAGGTCCTATTAACTAGAGCACCACCCCCAGTACATGATATTTAAACTGGTTTTCAGAAATACATGAAAAAGCTTCCAAAAAAAATCACAAGGTTTTTTAATCTGTTATTGACTTTCACTGCACCGTAAGACCAGTTAAAGTCCATTTCAAAATGGAGCTGACTCATGCTCCAGTTCCCTCATCAAAGAAATACTTTGACTGGAACTGCAATTTGCTGCTGACAATGATGAGGACAGGAATACCATTGGCAAAGGTCTTCCCATGAAATTTAGGACATAGCTGGATTAATGGAACCATTCCTACCCTCTTAGTTATCACTTCTTGCTTTCTGTAAACACTTACACTTTAAAGCACTCTTTGTGGTTATTAAAACTAAAACAGCTTTTTCCTTACAAAAGAGGTTGGTGCCTGTACTCATCAGGGGACTCTGACAGCCCGAGTTCTAAACACATTCCTGCATTGTGTTTAGCAGAGGCAACTTTTAGCAGATGACACTCAAATTCACAGTAGCAAAGCTGATAGTTATACTGAACACCAATTTCCTAAATTTAGCCTTAAGTACATGCTGTGCAGGAAATAGGATGTGTTTGGGCAGGAAATTTTGGGATGTCTCATTTAAGAAATGTGTTAAGGAAGAAATTTTACCACTTTTACAGTATTTTGTAAGTTCAAGGACACAGCTAGTACTCAGAAGTTTTTCTTGCAGTAAAACAAATACTGCAAGTGAAATAGAATGGATCACTGACTTAATGTATGCACTGTGAATTCATATACATACCCCTTCCCTAAGCGCAGTTCCTGAGGAAGCAGTGGAATATATGTAACATATTACAATAGTGGATTCAGCAGAGCATTTTGAAGGCTACCTGATCAAGCAGATGGATGTGCAGCTTGGAGAAACAGTATTTAATTTAAAGCATGCTCACACTTCTACTTAGGATTGCAAGGGGACATTTTGGTAGACTCACACTACTTGGTGCTATTCTCACCTTCACAGCTGAAAGCAAATAAAATATCTTTGGACAGAAGTCACTGTCATAGGGCAATGTGTTATTCAATAACACCATGTTGATGCTGAATGTACATACAATGTAAAGACATTAACCAGAGTATCTAAATATAAATAGAAGAATTAGCACTTCATGCATCGTATGAATGGCACTCTCTAATTGTTATATTAATCTGAGAGATCATCATGTATCCTGCTGTGTCTTTGTATATGGGCATTACTGAATTCTGTAAGGAACTTTTAGCCTCATTCAATATATTATTTTTAATATCTAGTAAATCCTATTGCTGTGAATGTATGTGAACAACTGTCTTTTACAAGAAATTCTTCAAAATAAAAGTGTAAAACTGATTTTTAGGAAAACAAGTATATTGCACCGACAGCAAATGTAATATGGTGTTAACAAAGGCAACTTCTATGAGGAGGCAAGATGTGCAAATAACAGCGGAGTCAAGTTGAGACTGCTCAATGTCTATCTCCTTGCAGCTGGCACAGAGTGCCCACTCTCCCATCTGTCTCAAAACATACATATCCATTTGGGAGGTATAATCCATAAACATAGATAAAACCACTCTAGCAGGAAAAATGTCATAACAGACATATTAATGTTCTCATAGGTACACTGGTCTAGTTTAGTCTCAATAGCCAAGACCTATTCCATTCCTACATGCCATCAGACTGCAATATAAATAATTTTTAATTCTTGTAGATCTGAACAAGGTGGTGATAATGACAGAAAGTACAGGATGGCCAAACTATGCCTTCTAAAGTTAATAATGCCTACAGTCTACCTTAGACCTTCTATGAAGAAGTAGTGCATACGATCCATTTGTTCTCACTCTATCCACAAATAAGATATGATAAAATAAAATAATTATTAAGGCAATAATTAATTAAAAATTCCATTTATTTGCTTTCATATGCTTTTCTATAACCAAGTTTCATGTGCACTTGCTCCTACCTATTATTTTCTTATTAGAACATAGGGAATTAATAGGAGGGCTAACAGTGGATTAATGTTACAGACACTGAAACAGTGGAAATGTCAGAATTTTTAGCCTAACTTTAACTACAGAATAGCATCAAGAGAAAAGATATTGTATAAATTTATGTCTGTCCTCCCATTTTCTTGACAGTTAATCTACAGCAACACCTACTTCCTATCAGTTAATTTTACCAACACATCAAAAAAATACAACTTCAGAATATGAAGAACCTTAGGGGCAGAAGTGGGGGATACTATTGTGAAAGGAGGCTGTATCTAATGAGTAGGAACTAAAAATATACTAAATATAAGGAGAAAATGGAATCAGAGTGAAGAAAAACTGAATACTAGTTGCTTAGTATGGAAGCACTGCACTGTTGCAGAGTGGGATATACAAAAGTGTCACTTCATCACGTAAATCAAGTTAGCATATAAAAATTCAGCTTTCATTTTTCCATACAGTTGCACAGGTCAGTGTTTTCAGAGAGAAATAAACTTTTGTTTTAAGTCAAAAACACTATGACTTCAAAATGCTCTCCAGCTGCTTGCTGGAGAGCAGCGTGCATTGTAATTGCCCAGTATCTCACACAGCCTCTGAGTAGCAGTAGCTCGGTGCAGCTGTGCCAATGTGCTGTGCAGGTACAGTGAGCACACTCTGAGAGAAACCCTCAGGGCATCCAGAAAATAACCAACAAAATTATCACTTTTATTAAGTGATGGGCAGAGAAAGATCAGCCCCTCAGCTTTCTCCTGAAATATAATTTGACCTAAAATTTAATAGTACAAATCTCTTAGAGCTGTGTCCTTACCTCTGAATATATATATATTTTAAAAAGGGGAAGATTATTATGTAACTGTATAAATACTCCATATGTTAATAGTTTAGGACAGAATTTATTCTGCAAAAGAAAATAAACTCTGACTTTGCGCTCACCAGTAATGAGTTTCCCTTAAAACCACTGCAGTGGACTCAATTATTCGCAAACAAAATTAAAAGAAGTGCATGTAATTGTACATATTCATTCAATTAAAAAATTCACATTAAAAAATTAATTACTTTGACATTTAAAAAAATTTCTAGGATTAATTTATCATTTCCCTGTGTCCCTGAAGCATCACCATAACCAATATTTACAATACTTTAGGCATAAAATGAACTCATAATTATGAATAATTGATTATACATAGGTGTAACTGACTCCTAGCAGGCTAAGTAAGTATTAGAACAATATTCTACTATTTAAATACTGAAAATGAGAATACATGGCCTCCAGGGCTTTACATTGTACAATGACCACATGCAGATTTGATTGTGTTTTGATTTGAGAAGTTACTGATTTTCTTTGGTCTTGGTACATATGGAATGTCAACATAAAAGCATATTACTTATAGGAAGCTTTTATTAGTCTTTTTTTCCCCTAAAACTGCCGATTTCCAATTATGTATTTAATATAGGAGGCAGCACTTATAATTTGGCTTGACACTAAAATGTATCTGTTCAAATAAAGTTGCAAACTAGAAAAGTCTTAGCAGCTTATCTTGTACTAGAAAATACTGATAAACAGATAGGAAAAAATAAATTAACTCCTATATGGGAAAGACCAACAGAATAGTTATATTATCATATTAACTGCAGACCTGAGGGTCTGCATTAGGCAAAGAGGTAGTTTCATTATTTTACAGAGACATGCCTCAGAGAGTCTTCTTTCTTAATCTTTATTTTCTAGGGAGACTTGGTATTTGAATAAAAACCAAATTCCAAACTGTCATGGGTTGACACCTCTTCCTGCTTTTCAGGTTTTTCTTCCTTTTGGCTCTGTTTCCTGGAGGAAGTGGTTTGCAGCAACAGGTGCTGTAATTTCCTCCAGAACTGGACAGAACCAATCAATTAACTAATTTGAATATCGACAGCTCTATTGAGCCACTTAGAGAAGGGGTACGCCCTGTGAATTCAGATTAAAAGGAGATGAAGGGCGGGAATCTTTCTCTTGCTCTTCCGGCGAAGACAGAGGTAACAGAGGGCCCGCTCAGCCCCCTGGGGGGGGCTGGGCCGGCCCGGCGGGGCCCGGCTGGGCCCTGCCAACGCGAACCCAGGTGCAGGCCTGGTGGGAGGCCAGGCCGGGCCATGGTCCAGCTCCGCCGCGGGGCCATGGCCTTCACCTTCCTCCCTTCGGCCCCAGGGGTGGGGGGCTACAGCCCCAGGCCCAGGGGTGGCGGGGCTGAGATGCTTCCCCCCCCCCCCCTTCCCTTCAAACCCAGCTCTGGCTGCAAACAGCTGCACAGCCGAGGCTGCCGCTTCACGAGAGATAACATCCAGTTTTCAAGGTCCCGCACGGGAGGACTGGCCTCTGCAGTGCTGTAAGTTTTTCCTCCGAGATATGAAACCTGCAATCCTTTCCCAGGAAAGGCAAAGACACAGAAGAAAGGACTGAAGCCTAGAGAGAGGAGAGAGAGGAGATGCTAGAAGCTGAAAGCTCTTTTGTAAACCTATGGTGATGGACTCAGATATAGAAACTCCCTTTTAATTTCATTATAAGCTTTTTGGGGGGGAAAGAGCTTTCCAGCTGAGATGAAGATGATTTTGGATTTGTTTTTTCTCTTCTTCTTTTTTCCTGGACTGTTTCAAACCAAGGTGTAGGCCTGAGGTGAAATGCTAACCTTGGCCCCGATCTGATGAGAGGAGCTACCTACAGAAGGACGTTGAATTTTTTACTACAGGTTTTCTCTCTATTAGCGAGGGGATTTTATCCTGGAGATGGATGAAGAGAACTTTTGTTTTTCTGGAAGTGCTTGTCCTTAAAATTATACCCCCTGCAGCTAAAGGTGAATCCTTGAACACGGTTGTGGCGAAAGCTGTGGATCAAGGTAAAGGGACCCTCACATGTCAACAGAAAACCACCCCAGACGGTGGTCGTGCTGTGACGTGGATGCCATGAGAAGATTGTTCTTGTGGAAAAGTTCTATAGCTGAGCAAAAGAGACTTCTCTCACTCAGTGGACTGACATAAGATTGTTATAGAGGGGCAAACCAGCTGAACTGCTTTAAAGTTTGTGTCTTTATATTACAGGTGGATGGAGGAGGTGCCGGAGAAAAAGGGGGATTAATTTGCTTTAATTCCTTTTTATTCCACTTTACTTTTAGTTGTAGTAATAAACTTCATTATATTCTTTAAGTTTGGTGCCTGCTTTGTATTCCTCCCTGTTCTTATCTCACAGAAAAGGGGAAAATGCGAATCGAACCACTACACAAACCCACTGGTCTAAGAATTGAGAGTACAAAACATATTAGAAACTGTCAGTATCAGTGCACCATCACTGAAGAAGCTTAAGGTCAAGTAAATGTATTATTCATTCACTATTATGAGCTATGTGCTATTTCTAAATGTAAATTACACTTTGTAATTATTTTTCACATTTAAAGAGTATCATTCATAAAGCCAATTAAAATGATATGATTAAAATAATCAAAATTCCTGTACAACGTCCCAGAGGGCAGCTGCAATGACACGATAAATGACACAAGTTTAGCGGTTCAAGACTTTATGTAGATTAGAAAGACATCATCAACTCCAGGGAGTGACAGAGTGTAATTCTGACAAAGAGAAAATCAAAGCAACTTGTTTGCTGATTTTTTGGGGGGAAAGGGGTGGGAATACTAATGCTGCCTAACTATGGCATGGAGATTGGAGGTCAAACTGCCCCAGCAGCATCCCCAGCAGAGGGCAGGCAGGGGGGAGTTCTGCCAGGGTGATTTGGAGTACACTTTCAGGAGACATAACAAGATGACATGAGAGTTTACAGGTTCAGAAAGGATAGATCCCATTTCCATATGCTGACCTCTGCAGCCTACTTGACTCTGTTAGATTACTCAGCCTAATAAAACTAGAAATGCTCATGGGGGGAAAAAAAACCAACTAACAAAAAAACCCCAACAAACCTCCACAACTGCCATGGAGGTGATTTATATCATCCAGCAAAAGTCTTAGGTATTGCAAGGGGATTGCAGAACCTTGAAGCGACAACCTGGTAGTGGGGGAGAGAACAGAGATCCATGAGGACCCCATGTACAGCAGACAGCTGGTATATCACATCAGGGGTCTCTGATCACAGCCTGAGGGTAGGGAAGCCGTAAGTATGATCTTGTGGAAGGCTCTCTCTCTCTCCCTGATCCGGAAAGCTACTTTAAACATCCAGCACAAGCAGTGTAAATACCTTCCCCGCTATCACACTGAAACACTATCAGCATGAAGTATTGAGTGAATCAAACAAACTCCTCCACCACCAAAACTGGAGATGCTCAAAACTCAGATCAACTTGGTACCTAATTTTCACAGACATAAAATATTCATAATGAGTTCTCAAATTTCCCTTCTCAGCTCTAATGCCCTTGACAGACCAGTGGTCAGACTATGTCTTCATGAAATCAGAATTGACCCCTATTCTGACGATATTTTTGTAAAACTATTTTTTCAATGATAAATACATTCAACTTATGATATTGCAAGGTTCTCACTGTTATGCCTTCGTTTCAGTAATTTCTTTTTTGCTTCTATTTTAACGTAAGAAATTTTTTTAGACAAAATTGAAAGTTTCTTCTTAACTTCTATTGTCCCATGTGTCCACCTGGTGGGACACAAATTAGACATTTACAAAGCTTTACTTTATAAGAAATATTATTTTGAAAGATTGCACAGTGAAACATCTTTTGAAATAAATTTGCCTTTTAAAATGGACTGGAGGAGAATATAGGAAAAGAGAGAGATCAAGAGAGTTGCTATCATCTCAGTACACATCAACACTTTATTTTCTTATCTATATATCTACCCACCTTCTACCTATTCTCTTGCCTGTTTTCAACACTTAGGTCATACGCTCACACAGGGAAAGTTTTGAGAATTACTCACAAATCCTGATTTTGAGTTTAGGGAGTCGGCAGTTTTCACTCTCCTAATAATTACAAGGTTTATGATCTTCCAGATGCTGCATAGAAAAAGCATGAAAACACCACACAGGATTAAGTGCTTATAGGAAAGGTTCTCTTAAGCCTACAAAATTATAGGGTTACTCCTGAGAGGCTCTGCATTTCTGAGCTATATACTTTGTGTGATCTTACTGCTTCTGCAGTAGGCGTAGGTGTAAACACAGCTCTTGCCACTCCATTACTGTGCACCCCTTGTTTGCCTGGAAAAATTAAAAAGTGAATTACATAATTTCTAGTGCAGCTTTTCATTAGAAATACTGCCAATTCTCTGAGGAAGCATGTGACATTTTACAGATGTCCTGAGTTTCACCTTCAGCTCAACCTGGCATGTTGCCTCCAAACCAGCAGACAAATTTGTGAGAGTAATATATTCGAAACTTTTCTTAGGTAACACTGAAAGGTCTACAAAAAAAAAAAAAAAAAANNNNATAAAAAAAAAAAAAAAAAAAAAAAAAAAAAAAGCCTGTGTTATTGCTCATTATCAGTGTGATTTTTTAATAAGTCATATTTGATCAAATGAATGTACTGTGCAAAGATATAGCTATTTAAAAGCACAGGAATATGTTTGTCTATGAGCAGAAATTACTTTTGAGAGTCATACAACAGGACCTAAAAAAAAAAGTGTGTATAAAATACATCATTTAAGTACTCAAAAGCAGTGAGAATGCTCTTTATAATCCCTTCTCACCAAGCCCTCCTCTTTTTATTTTGAGCAGTAATGCCAAAAAAGCGTCTGTTTTTCTCATTTTGAGGTAGAACACAGCCCTCCTATTTCATTTCCCATCAAAAGGCAATTTTTTTCTTAAAAGGCTCAAAATAAAACTCAAAAAAACCCCAAACCCCTCCCAATTACACTGCATTAGGTTCTCATTTGCTTTCTGGACCCTTTATAAAGCTCACACCAGAACACAGGTGCACCAGTTGGCAGTGTACATCTGAAGTCCTGGCAGAATATGCCCTTTCCTTCATTTAAGACGATATCCAGCTGATAGAAATGAAGCTCAAACATACATCAAGACACATTAAAAAGCACAGTCATAATCATCCTCCTAATAATCTCTAATTGTGGTGCGCTGACAAAATGAAATTCATTTCAGCAAACAGCAGAGCCTACTGCTTCATAAATTAGGGACCATTGCCTTTTTCTTTTATTTCTCATACAGAAGTGATTTATGAAACCTGGAAACCATTCTCCCCTGTGTGAACTCTGTAACACTGAAATTGCCCCAGACATTTGCACCCGTTTCCTCATTTGAGGAAAAGCACATACACCTGTTCTGCAGGAATAAAGAAGAGCTGTAATTACTGCAACTGGTTTGTGTAACGACAGCAGGGTAGTGACCAGGTGTTCTGGTCAGCTGTTCTTCAGGGCAGCTTTGGAGGGCTGTGCTTCAGTGGATTACAGGAGAAGGTGTCATCAGAGAGCAGCCTTGGGTTCCCCTGGGTGGATGTCTGTACACCAACACGCATGTCCCAGTAGTTCTGGGATTTCTGGTGGTATATAGCAAAATGCATTTCAGCTTCTTAAAACACAATAAAAACTTTACAGTATATATTTTGCATTATTTCAGGAAAAAAATATGCATAGTATGGTTTGAGCAAATTTGTAGCGTACGGGCAGGAGTAGATTACAATTTTTACAGGCTTTAAGTAATTTTAATAATGTAAAAGTAATCTTTTTCATTATTGAGAATTTCCACTGGTCATTTCACCTTAAAGTCTGAGTAAATTATCACTGACTGTTAAGTCCTGCAACAGTACAGAAGTAATCACAGTAACTTCCATATGAATATATTAAAAAAAGAGGTAAATTGGGATTCCATAAGAACAATCTCCCAAATCAATCTGAGATTTGCTGTACTATGTGATCACATAACATTATCTTGATATTTAGTTAAGGTACCTAGATAATTTAGGGGATTTTTTTTTTTTTTTGAATTACGGCTTAATCCAACTATCTAATGGGTAACATCTTTATATTATTTATAATTAAACAGAGACATTCCATAAAAATTAGGAAAAATGCTGTTTATCACACATAACAGCTGCATTATATTTAGCACTTTAAATTCCGCGTGAATTCTATGCAAAAGCCCCTAATAATTTTTGTTGTCATTTTCTTCATCATATTACATAACTCTTTGACACTGCAGCGATTTCCAATTACTCTGCTGAAGTACATTTGCCTGAAACATATGTCCAACCTTTTTAGCTGTGTGAGGGTTGTTTGGTACAGTAATCTCCATCAGTTTAGTCAAGTTAACAATCCTCACTGATCTCTTCACATAAAAGGTTTAAGGACTAGAGCTTAGGTTCCTCCTCACTGTTAGCAGCAGAAGCTCATTTAAAGCATTCTTTTACTCTAGGTGAAACTAATCCCTTGTCAGAAAGTAAACAAAGAGTTTTGCATGTCATACAACTAAACAAACATGCACAGAACAAAGACACAATACCAGAGCAAACCCATAAATAACAGTCCCAGAGGGCTGCACTCGGATTTCAGCTGAATACATTAGGACTCTCAAAACGCCAAACTGGCCTAGACACACAAAAGCAGCATGACACAAATACAGGGCAAGGCTTAAATAACCGGCCACAGCTCTCTAGCGTGCACACATGAAATAATAACCAGGCAGAAGGAGTGTTTACCCAGATCCTGGTAATAAAAGCAGGATTGTATTGCATAAACATGTGAGAAAAGTAACATTTATTCCCTCAGGGATAACACTGGCTGTAAGATATCTCATTTGTTGGATCTCTTTAACCTTGCTTCCTAAGTTTATGGTCCACCAGCCAACTTTTACCTTTGTATGTTGGTATTCATGTGACTCACAAGAGCTTGGCAGCTTTTGAGACATCAAACAGACTGCCCTGGAGGCTACAACATGGTTGGAACACTACGATGCACTCTAGTTTTGTGACACCAATAACAATTAAAAAAAAAAAGAAGAAAACCAAACCAAAAAGATTTCTAGACATCTAGTCAGGTGGGGGGTTTTGTTTGTTTGTTTGTTTTTTTAGCGTCCATTATCAAAGGAGTACTGTGGGTTGGAAGAGGGAATTACACAGATTTCAGAGAGCCTTCCCAGATTCTGGTAGTAGTAATCACTATGGCTTCCTTTAAAACATCTGAAAAACTTACCATGTAACATCTGGAAATAAATCGGAATAGACATCCTGACCTGAACTACAAACATCATCATTAAAAAAAAAAAAAAAAAAGAGGCAGAACAAGGTAACAAAAAGTGGCATTAATTCAGGGCAGCAGCCTTACTCACTAGATTCCTGGGATGGTGCCCCTTGGACTCCTCTAAGCCTGCAAGCTTTCAGACACAGCTGATAGCTGTTTCACCAACAGAATAAGTCAAAATTAAAAAATCAAACATCACTGAGGTTCTAGTATGGGTTCACAAAAGACACGAACCACATACAGAAAGGAAAGATGGGTCCAGTGGATTGAAAGGTGAAAGTTTCTGATATTTACTTTCCTTAAAAGGAACTGATATAGCCCAAAACCTGACCTATACTACTTATGGGCAGCTGAACACAGACTTCAGCCAAGAAAGACAACTTGATCCATCTTTTATCAGATATTGCAAGCACTTATGCACAGGCTACAGTGTTTTTCTCTGAAGGAGATTCAAGCCAAAGAGAGGATATGCAGATGGGAAAAATAGAGATGGGGAAAAATGAAAATGCTTAGCTGAGTAATTAAAAACTACCTTGTATGATACAAAATACACAATCATTCTTCTAATGTAAATATCCATACTTTATTGGTCAATATTACACTATATTGGTTAGTCTTTCATAGTATCATGTAAATATTTCAATTAAGTAACTTTTAAAGATACGGATTAATGGCAACCTCTGATAAAAATAATTTTACCACCATGTCATGGGAAAAATCATGGAGGGAACTGGATTATTTTTCATTCTAACAGTAACATAAAAAAGTCAGAAGTTCAGGTCAATAAAATAATTTACAAGTTTACTTTCATTAAATGATAGATTTAGCTGATATT
>VYZQ01010435.1:4998-18582 GCA_013400655.1 Mystacornis crossleyi
TACAATCCAGGCTATAGCTACAGTAACAAGCTGCCGTGATAATCCAGGATACAGCTTTACAGAATGTCAAGACCTCAATGTAAAATGAGTGCAGTATATTCTGTCACCCTGCCACCCTGTCACCAGCATGAGGCAACTTGGTCCCTATGAAAATGTGTCCTGTTTAGAGTAAGTGGAGAAGTCAAGTCTACCAGGTTTCTATCATGTCTTAAGACTGTTAGCATGAAGTAAGGAATCAAGTCCCAAAATTTCTTCTGTCTTCTTTCCAATGAATGCACAATGGTTTCTGTTTTGCTTACATAGAAATAAATCACTTATTTTCTTGCTAATGCCTTTTGTATTGGGTTTCATTTCCCTCTCTGATACTGAAGGTTACCAGAATGTTTGTGCCCAGCAGGCATCAGCTGGAATCTGTTCTTAAATTCAGAGCACATAGCTGTGCCCTCAGTTTCCATTCTTTGGAAACATGAACACACTGTGATTAAAATAGACTGCAAACAGATGCTTGCCGATAAAGAGATTCCATTTGTGTGTACTATTTGCAGTTTGTGCTGTGAGGATTTTTTCACTGTCCAATGGCTAATCTTTGCAAGGGTTCAAAGAATCTCCTGGCCTTGAGGTTTTGGCATAGTCATAATAGCCTGTGGGTTTGATTGGTGGAATTTTTGCAGTCACTGAGCAATTCAGAACTGTGCAGCCACCAAATCAGAGAATCACAGAATGGGTCAGGTTCAAATAGATCACAGTGGGTCATTTGATCCAACCTCCCTGCTCAAGCAGGGTTATCCTAGAGCCCATGGTACGGGATGGCATCCAGATGGTTCTTGAATATCTCCAGTGAGGGAGACTCCACAATCTCTCCTGGCAACCTGTTCAGTTACCTGCACTGTAAAATTCTTGCCCATCTTCAGGTGGAATTTCTGTGCATCAATTTCCCACTGTTTCTTGTCCTATTGCTTGGCACTTCAGACACTTATTGATGAGGTCCCCTCTCAGTCATCCCTTCTTGAGGCTGAACAGGCCCAGCTTCCTCTGCCTTTCCTCCTTAGAGAGATGATCCAGTCCCTTAATTACCTTCATTGGTCTCTGCTGGACCCACTCCAGGAGCTCNCCATGGTACGGGATGGCATCCAGATGGTTCTTGAATATCTCCAGTGAGGGAGACTCCACAATCTCTCCTGGCAACCTGTTCAGTTACCTGCACTGTAAAATTCTTGCCCATCTTCAGGTGGAATTTCTGTGCATCAATTTCCCACTGTTTCTTGTCCTATTGCTTGGCACTTCAGACACTTATTGATGAGGTCCCCTCTCAGTCATCCCTTCTTGAGGCTGAACAGGCCCAGCTTCCTCTGCCTTTCCTCCTTAGAGAGATGATCCAGTCCCTTAATTACCTTCATTGGTCTCTGCTGGACCCACTCCAGGAGCTCCATGTGTCTCTTCTACTGAGCAGCCCAGAGCTGGACACAGCACTCCAGATGTGCCTCACCAAGGCAGGATCACCTCCCTCCATCTGTTGGCAATGCACTTTCTAGTTTACCTCAGGATATCACTGGCCACCTCCGCCACAAGGGCAGTGCTGGCTCACGGACAACTTGTTGTCCACCAGGACCCCCAGGTCCTTCTCATCAGAGTGCTTCCCAGCAGATCAGCCCACAGCCTGGACTGGTACATTCTACAGTTATTCTTCCTCATGTGCTCTTGCCACAGAACTGACATCAAGATACAAGCCCTGTCACACCCTCCTGCTGCAAATTTGGTCAATAGGGACATTGCTGTTCCACAGGGCATGAACTGTAGAGTTGGGTCTATGCACCCTGCACTGCTTATGCACTGGAAAATTTGTTGTTTGGCTTCTGGGTGTGGAAAATCTTCCTTAGTGCAGACTTTAGAAAGAATTCCTAAATTTTCCTTCTTTTGTACCAATTGAACTTCAGTAAACAAAGGTCAGTAAGGATCTGTATAGCAAAACAGAATGATCTTTACAAAGAAGTGATTTGAAATTTCTTGTGACAGCAGGCAAGAGCAGGTCACTGCATATGAAAGGAAAATGCAGAGACGATCCAGATTGAATCTGGAAGCATGTGTCCAAAGCAGACTTTGTTGATATTATCAGCTGTGCACATGCCTTCAAGATGAGTTTGGTGTCCCTGACTCAAGACAACTAAGGGAATAATGTCTCTCTTCCTGCAGCCCCAGGGCCTGCTTTTATGCCAGTCCTCACAGTGCAGCTGTGGGCACAAATCAAAATAGCCCAGTTGTCTACTCACTCTTACACCGTTGTACGTCAAGAGTGACCCCCTCCACGGCAATCTAACACTGGTGCAAAATCCTCCCAAATTTCAAGATGCATGGACAGGTTTGCAGGTGCCCTGCCAACACCCTAACTGAGCAATTGAGGCAGAACTGCAGCACAAACCATACCTTCCCTCACTCCTGCTGTGGGTGCACTGGCGGCACCCACATATATGTGTTTGTTTTCCTGACTGTTCCATTACACCCTTAAATCCTGTATCAAGAGTAAAAGTGAGCTGCAGGCAAAGCTGAAGTTGGCCAGGCATGTGTTTATAACAAACACATCTGGGTTTTTTCAGTCATTCTGGATGAAGCTGGATTTTCAGCACATGTTTATTAACACAGTTTATGTTCTTGTAAAGCCAGTGTTTCCATGAAAATAAACAGAAAAGGCAGCATGATAGAGAAAAATATAAGGGGAAGAAAGCTAAGCAGGGTGGTAAAGTACCCTGGCACCTGGGACCTTCTTTCCGAGATTTGCATGTTACTGAAAATGTAAAGGATGGGAGGCAGAGAAGCTGCAAGGAGCAAGGACATATGGTATGCTGGTTTTAGCTCTTAGGTGTCTTGAATTTTGTATGTTTGGGTCGGAAGTGAGTAATTTCCGGGCATGTAGGGCTGTGTTCGAACAGTTTTCATGACAGCAGGCATTCAGTGCTTGGTGAGAGTATTTGCATACTGTTCTGACACAGTCCATCTCTATTTCTTCATAGGGTGAGCTTCTGATAAATATCCCTGTGTCACATAAACCACCTTAGCAAGTAACTTTGATGGCTCATAAATCATGCCAGGTGTGGTATACCTAGTCTATGCTTCACAGCTGTAAAGTGAAAAGCATCCAATTCTTTTCTTGTACAACATAAAGCTATGAACTTTTTAAAAAGTATTTTTGACTTTACAGAAAAGAAAATTGAGAAGCCTTTCGTTCTTATAAGAACTTTAGTAAGTCAGTATTATTAATTTAGAAGAATAACTTATTTAAACCTCATTTATTACAGTCACAGCATCTGCAGATGACCTGCGTGATCATGTAGGTCCCTTTCCACTGAAACATTCAAGTCTCGTGTAGTCTAGCCTAGTCTAGTCTGGTCTGTGAATGTTATAAAACGGGTAGCTATACCTTTGAGTGTAACAGTGTGACCCCCTTTCTAGAAGTCTAAATTGAAATTGCAACAACCTGGTATTTCTGAAGTGCTTTGTAAAAACTGAGAACAAAGTGCTACAAATAATCAAATAAGAGGAAAAAGCTTTTTTTTCCACCTAATATCTACTGTTCTTTCATTGTAAGACTATTGTTTCTCAGCATCTTCATAGGCCCTGCAAATTGACATGTTCCTTTTGATCAGAAAGGAGTGAGTTTCATCATCAAAAGAACTCTCTAAAGGGTGGGAGAATTTTCAGCATATGTCAATTGCTTTCAGAACAATAAACCCTGCCCCGAAAGTTCCACAATTGCTTTCAGAAATCTTTGCACCACCATATGTGCAGAAAGTGGTTTAAATACATAAAGTTTTTTTAATCCTACTCAAACTTCTGCTTGAGTGCCCAAGTGAACAAACCTCTTCAACACAACCCTAGAAGCTTAAATGAAATTGGGCTGGAGTGGCCCATGCCAAGAAAGTACCATTGCTTCAAACTGACTACCAAGGAGAGCCATTCCTTGATGAAGCAAATGCCATCCAGCAACAGGAGCCAGAGTACATTACAGATTTGCCCATCAGGGAATTAGAGTGATAATGATCAAGATTTAACAGACCCAACAAGGCTGAAAATTAAAACCATTCTCCATAGCAAACAAAGAGAGGAATATAATTGTGACTGAGAGTGGCTATAACACGCATGGGTCTGGAGAGGGTACTGACTAGTTGAGTGCACAATCAACGTTTGAAAGCCGTACTCTCAGATTCTCTCACTTCTTCCATGACATTGAAAGTCATGACATGGAAAAGGACACTTCAGAGGGAGAATCTGCAGAAAAGAATTATTTTTTTTTATTTCCTACTAGTCTAGTCTGATACTCCTAAGGAGAATTTTGCTGGAATTTTTTCAGGTTCCCTCCCAGTGGTCACAGAGCAATGCTATTACAGAAAAAAATCTAGGTGGTTTGCTTGCTTTGCCATGGATAGGACATTTTCTCACAGTCTCACAACCCTTTACAGCAAACCAGAGAGAACAGGCACTTGAGTTATTTTAGGGGTAATTCTAAAAAAAAATCACTTCTCCTCCAGCATTTTAGATCTCCAACTATCTCTGCTAAGGGGTCAGAGTTGTAAAGGTGACAAGGAATGTTTTTGTTCTCATAACCAGTTCTTCTCAGAGCTGTTGACCCTGCATACAAGTTTGCAGTCACATTACTGCATTGCAACATATCTTTGAAATAAGAGCAAAACTCCACTGAGGGTTTGTGCCATGGAATATTCCAAGCTATGAAGATTTGCTGTCCAGCTCCACAGCTGCAGAATTAAGAGCACCTCTGAAAATTATGGCCTGTGAGTCTCATGATATTTAAAGGTCTGCTAGCAGTTACAGGAAATCCCAGAGACGCAGCAGTTTGTAGTACAAACATTTTTGCTGGGCCAAGTGGGTATTTGCCTCTGGTCTGGCAGGATGCAACAGCCTCAGCTATGGCTTCATCCAGCAACTGGTGAATTGAACCTGTAAGTCTGTCTAATTTGCTTTGTGAAAAATCAGTGGGAGTAGTTTTTCAGCTTCCAGTCTATTTCACTTCAGGAAGGAGTTTGCATCATAGCTATCCTAGACCCGCTTTGCACTATAAAATTGGACAATCTCCCCAGATTCTTTCTCAGATCACCACAGGTTCCCATTCTCTGCTTAGTCCGGGGAGGTTTTAGCATTTTACACTGTGTCCGGGTTTTCTGATTTCCATTTTGCTGCGTAAGTCCTTTGTTTTTGCCTAAGGCAACATACTTCAGGAATGAGAGAGTGGCTCAGTCAGGTCAGTAGTGACAGCTAGCAAGAATCTGCACGTCGTCGATACCATCCAACAGAGTCTCTCAAGGCTTTGACTGGATATTAACACCATGCCTCTTTGTGACAGGAAATTTGTCCAAGACCAGCATTTCAGGAACTGTACCCTAGCTGCCCTCATTGGTTTTGGTACAGATATCATAACATTTTCAGGAAATTTCCAGTCATTGAAGAAAAGGAATTTGCTTCCCTGAAGAAAAAGCTCATGCCTATAAATGCCTTGTATTAGTAGCTTTGTGTAATTTTAACTAAGCCCTTAATTTGTAATTTATGATGGTAGTAAGCTCCTGCACTAGCAGTGAGGGCTGTAAACTGGTAGCACGTGGAGGAAAGAGGAAAGGTTATTTTTCACAGTGAATGCTGGGGAGAGACAGGGACCCTTTAATCAGGATGCCACTGACAGTTTTGTGAGAAACATGTATCAGCACCTTCACAGGATCCCTTTCTGATGGGAACAAGGTATTACTGGAGCAGGACAAGCAAGTGCAACCACTGAGAGGGACTGCTTTCCCTTTGTGAACCCTCTAGTTTGCAGTAATCCCACTGCTTTACCCTGAGTTAGGCTAATCTCCACCTGCCTAATCTAGGAATTAGTGAAGCTCTCTATTCCACCTCTCTAATTGAAGCAGAAAATTGAAATACAATACACACTACTCAGTGTCCATTTAAAAATACACCTGGAAGGATCTTTTGGTGTCATAAAGATTTGCATCCAGACTTGCAGCTGAGCGCTGGGCAGGTCAAACCACAGGAAAATAGCCAAAACATGTAAACAACTAAAAATGAACTATTGCAATGCTGTCCGGGATTCTCATCTTATGCAGGACATAACTGTGCATTAAATTAGGTGTTGAACACTGAGACATGGGTGGGAAATGTGGCCAGGCACTCTCCTCCCCTGAGGGGAGAGACTTTTCATAACTCTACACAGCGTGCACTTCCTGCATTAATTATACTGGAAGATGCTTGACTGTGCTTCTGAAGGCCACATCTCTATTTGCTCAAGCCTTCATCCCACCGATCTCTGTGCATATCACATACTGCATGGCTGAGTGGAGGGATCCACCTGTAGAGAGGTTGCAGAAACTTGAATTTATACTCTAGAGATAGGCTTTTGATAAGGAGTCTCTTTCTCCAAAGTTTAGCAAATAACTTCCTTTGTTCCTGACAAAATCTGAATAAAATGTTCAAACTGGATACATTAAATTAGACCCCCTCCCCTTCCCTCCCCTCCCCNTCAGATCAGGGAGTTTCCCCTCAGTGTTGTTTCCATTTGAACTCAGTAAAATGTAGTTGTTTCCTCAGCTTTCTGGTCTAACCAGTCTCACTTCCTTGCTTTCCCCACACAATTGTGCCAGTTATCTCCTGGCTAAAGGGGAGTTCAGAGATGTCGTGGGACCTTTGTTTCGTTTCACATTGTCCAAGATTTCATGACCGTTAGATTCGTTAACCAGAGTGTATGTGAATCCATTTTACCATGGATTTATCCCATTACTATCTTCCATTATGAATTTGCAGATTTTATGGGCAAGTGAGTTGTTACCACTATAATGATGCTGTGTCATCATGGGCTGTTTTTAGCCTGAAAGCCTGCTCCAAATGGGGTAGGAGAGCTAAATGGTATCATAAACCACAATCTAAAAAATCTTTATTAGGTTTATCACAATTTATCATTTTAACCCATCTTCTGTAATCAAAGACAGACCTTCAATAATTTGCGTTTTTTGTAGTTCTTTTCTCTCAGGTACCATAAATGTTTTTACTGCAACTGTTCGGAACAAATGCTGATAATTTACATAGTACACCATGCAGGAAACAAGGTAAATTAAAAAAAAAAACAAAAAACAAAGGATTCAAAAGACTTCTCAGTTCAGAGGATCATTTTCTCTGGCTTAGAAAGCATTGCATTGCAATTATTTGACATTATGTATTCTAGCACAGTAATTAAAAAAGAAGAAAGAATCTTTTAATGATTCTCTTACAAATTAAAGGGATTCCCACAGTATCCATGAATCTTCTCAGGTCTGTAAAACTAACCTGTGGCAACAGAAATGTTTCTGGAACTTTTAACTGAGAGTTCAAAAATCCCTCGATTACTCAGTAAGGAAAATAAGCACACATGCCCCCCACCCCTCAAAATAAACCCAACCTTAGAGAACACAGATTTTGACAGAAACCTGAAAGTAAAGCCCTTCTTATACAGCAGTTGCCAAGGCCAACTTCCTGTTGATTTATGGCCTCAGTCTTGCTGTAAGGGCATGTTGTGACTGCACAGTAAAAGGCCTCTGTTTCTATACGTTAAGAAAGGTGTATAATTTACCTTAACAGAGAGAAGCTGTTTAACAGTATTGGTGGTGAATAACTTTCCTGAATTTTACTGATTGATTGTAGAAATATGCTTATAGATGTGACATTTTGTTGCCCTGGACCCTGCACTAATTGGAGCGAGTAAATATGGTTGTACTAATGGACTCGGCCTTTATAAATTGTTTTTGAGTGCTGGATTCTGTCAAGAGCAGAATTTTTGTGTCAAATCTTGTATTATCAGTGCAATTAATTCTGATCTATACCATGTTTTCATCTAAGTAATAAGAAGTGTGTGCATTTTGACACTTCCTATCTTTCTATTAACAGGTGTTGCAGAAGTACCGCAAAGCTGGCTGCTAAGAGCAGTTCCCAAGAGCATGATCAGGTGATGGCTGGTGGGTGTTGAATGCGCTGTGGCTACAGCCACAGAAACGTGGCAGCTGATCACTCACTCGCTGCCAGTTCGCTACAAACTGCCAGTGTGAGGGCAAGCAGCCACCTGAGGCACACTGATCAGATTGCTGGTGCTAGCCTGATCATGCTCAGGTCCACCCCTCTGCTTGTGTTTGTTCACAAGCTCAGATTTTTCACCTTTAGGGAAATAAGTCACTAATTCCATGCTGTAGGCTGTGTGGTGCCAGAAGAAATTCCTGCCATGACAGCAACGGGAAATTTCAGCAGCTGCCTTCCTATGACCACCCAAACTTGTTGTATGGAGAAAGCATCCCCAAAAAGGACATCCTGACCAAAGAAAGGCTGAGGCGTGTCTGTAACAAAAATAAAGGCTGTCACAAAGGGAGACCAAAGCTCCACTGCAGCTAACTATCACATGGTTGAGGGAATAACTTCTAGTGGTTGCAACAATTTTAAGACATTTGCAGCGCCATGTTGTGGAAATTGTCACAGGACCAACAGAAATAGATGTTGTACCTCATGGTCTCAGGTGGAAGAAATCCTCCGTGTCAGTGAATTGATTCTAATTAACATTTATGTGCTAATATGTGGCTCACTAGAAACTGCGATTCCTGCACTCCCCAGTGTCCTTGTTGTCACAGGCCAGATGGTTCTGTCTGTGGCAGGGAGCACTCAAGCTGTCCAGAGCTGCAACCGAGAAAGGGAAACAATGGGAAACCCAGTGCTCCCAGAGGAGTACTGAGATTCAGTTGCCCAGTCTTACCAATACTCTGGCAGAAATGTTTTAAAATTCTTATGCATATCACACAGACACAGGTTTTGTGTTTGCATGAGAAAGAGAGATAGAATGTATTTGTAAATATATAGATCTATTCAGTGTTTTGCCAAGTCAGACAAGTTTGCCAAGACCCAGGGTGTGAATCCCATGTACTTAAGCCGAGATTTTTCTCACAAACCTGTCTTTACATCATACAAAAATCTATCCTGGTTTTTATTATCTCTCTTCCCTGTCCACTTCATGAGTGCAATAGCATTCTCCAAAATGGATCTTTCAATATCTAACTGTGGCTCTAGTGCTTCTCTTAAAATCATCTCTAGTTCAGGTATGCGTAATTTATGCATCATTAAATGGTAGAAGATGCTGCAGCCTGATGTAAATAGGCATATATTTGCTGGCAGACTTCTTGATTGAAAAAAGAAAAAAATAATTTTAAAATATTAGCATTGTGCCACCATGTCTACTCACACAGGTAGCATAGACTTTGCTTTTCTGTAGCATGGTTTACCTTCTAGATGAGGAGGAATGTGAACAACTAACATTACAGCCCCTCACAAAAAACCCCAAAACATCAAGTTCTGGTCATGTTTGAGGGGCCAACTACAATAGATTCAGTTCAAATGTCAGTGAAAGCCAGTATTTTCCACTCACAGGAAGCTCACCTGATTCTATTCAGTCTTCAAACAAGGCATTTGAAGAAAAGGCGTTTGCCTTAGGACAGAGATGTGAGTGGAGGCATCTTGTTAGACAGCTTTGTCCCAGGTGTGTAATTCCATGGCGGGCGTAAGTAACCAAGGACCAGCCGTATAACATGGACGCTGGGGTGGGCTTCTGCAGTGAATACTCAGTTGAGGGCAGAGTCAGGGGAAAGTTAGCATGGTATTTAAGAGTTTTGGAAACCAAGGCTGAGGAAATGACTCCCATCCAAGAGCACAGTCTTCCTTCCTAGTCTGGTCACCTTCTTAGGCCCTGGTCACATGGAGGGAGACTCTATACTACACATGGGAAAGAGAAGCTAAAAAAAATTTGGCTTAATGGAAGATAGGAAGAACAGAAAGGGAGGGAGTTATTCAGTTAGTAATTATTGTAGGCACTACCTGTAAATGTTGTAACTCTTAAAAAATGTCAGCATTCATGTGCAAATCAAACAGATCAGGTCTGTGCGTGTGATAGTGCAGTCAGCAAAAGCTTGGGCTTGTGTCATTAGGATAGAAGAGTTTGGGATTTTGCTGAGCCAGCTCCTTACAGTTTTTACAGTTAATTCATTTATAGCTGTAATTTAGAATTTATAAAACTCATTGCTCATGTAATTAACGTAAGAGTTTCCCAATGTCAAACAAGATTGGCCTATGATAGCATCAGATATTTTGAGTCAATAGGAAAAATGTATCTGCCTTGTACCAAATCTGCAAGAGTAAAGAACATTTGCACTATGCATAGCTTTTGAGGAGATAGAAAACCATCTGTGGAACTTTAGAAAGGGTACTAGCAGGAGCTAAATCACAAGTTATTGTGCCTTTTGGGGAAATATGGAAAGTGGTTACTAGATTTGAAAGAAAAAGCACCTCCTTGCAATACACATAGAAGTCTACCTCACTAAAAAATTGCAAACTGTTGATATTATTGTCTCTAATACACTCTTTTATGTTACAGACACTATTTAATAAAATCCAACATGGACATGGAAGGCAAGTGAGGTGTGCTTTGTATATTGTTGGCACTTGGAAGTGCTTGTTCTACTGAGTAAAATATTTTCTTAAACTGATCCTTCAGGTCAGTATTTTATTTGGGGCTAATGGCATTTTTTGAAACTCTGAAGGAGGCTCTTTCACTGACAAAGGTTTGTTTTGGGTTTTTGTTTGTTTTTTGGTTTTGTGGCCACGGATATTAAATTTTAGGCATTCAAACATTAGAGTGAACTTTTTAAAACTAGCTTTAGATACATATGATCTGAAAAGAAAGTAAATAATTCATATTCCTTTCAGATGAAGTGTCCAGTGGTATAACCGCTAGGGTGATGAAAGTATTTTGCAGTTATAAATTCTGAAATTTTTAAAGCTCAGCTTACCTGGATGCCCATTTATTAAGCCAAGTTCTTCTTGGAGAAAAACAAACATAAAAAATCCTTTAAACCACCACATGAGAGAACTACCCACAGCATGTCATGGCTTATTCTCACGAGTGGCTTTTTGCATTAGTAAATACCAAGGATTAAGAAAATTTCCAGTTTAACAGAGATCTCTTCGTGTAGTAGAATTCCTTTTCCGCAGTCAAATGTCTGCAGGTAGAGTCCCAGAAATAGCAGAAAGGACCATAATGATGAGGTAACCTCCTTTTGGCCTATGGGGGCTCAGCTGCGAAGAGTAAGAGGGTTGCTGTGGTGCACCTCAAAGCCTGGGAATGGGTCTGGGAGGAGCAGTCAGAGGTGCAGGTCTTGGTGGTAGCAGCAGATACTCAAACAAGAGCTTTGAGGGCCAAAGTGGTTGAACATGAGTCAATCAGTCCCCAGTGATAGGTGAGCACCATTCTGAAATGGCTGGCCTCAAGCTGTTCCATGGCACATTCAGTTTGGACACTGGGAAGAATTTCTTTACTGAAATCAGTGGAGTCATCATCCCTGGAAGTGTTCAAGAAATATCTGGATGTAGCACTTAGCGTTATGGTTTAGTTGGCAAGGTGGTGTTTAGTCAAAGGTTGGACTCTATGATCTTGGAGGTCTTTTCCAACCTTAGTGATTCTATGTTTCTAGGATTCTATATATCACAAGCAAAGGATTGGGTTCATCCAGCATGTCCTGTGTCAAGTCCACACAGTTAGAGACTCCCAGCTTCCTCTGGGAGGAACAGATGGAGATGTCTGATCTAATCTCCTGTTCAGAGGTGGTCACCGCTGGATGTGGCTCAGGCTCCTGAAGAATGCAGCCACTGTTTTGAAGCATGCAATATCTGGATTTCAAATTCTGTGAGACAAGCACATAAGAAAGTATAGACTACTGTAAGAAAAAGTAAAGTGAGGGGTGACAAGGGAAGTTGGGAGTTGTGGAACAGCTTTGATGTGATCAATAACTAGATGGACAAGCACTCTTCAGACAGCAGATTCCCAAAGCCATGATACCACACAGCAGACTGTCAGTGTCCTTTTATCATGTGTTTGCAAAATTAGGTGTTAATATCCAGTGCTCTACATCCACCTTGTGCAGATTTTGAACTTATTAACCACCACTTGCCAGGCAGAGCTTGGAGACAATCAGCACAGGGCGAAAACCTCATCTTCTCAGAATCATAGTTTTTCACAAAGCAGTCACCCTGTTTGTAAACTTTTGGTTTCGATCCTCAAATGAATGTGTTCACTAAACACTTTCAAAGGACAAGCCAAGAAATTAAAGTCCCTAACTGTCAAACAATGAAGTCATGGACTTGGAAGAGGTATTTATTGTATTGCCTGTTACTGTTTTTCTTTACAATTAGACATAATCATCTTACCACCTCTCCTGCTGTTAAAACCTTTCTTCTGCCACATAAGAGCCAAGTACTTTTTTTTCTCTTAGATGGTCTGACTAGTTAGCATGTCCAATAAAAATCCAAAGTACTGTTCTCAACTTTTGAAAAATGCTATCTCTATTTTATACTTGGGAAAAAAAGGCTCACAGGCTAAAAATCATGTCTGGGTTTGTTTTTTGGTTGTTTTGTTTGGTTTTTTTTTTTTTTCCCAGCAACATTATTTGGCCTGATAGAAGACTTAATATTCTTCCAAAAACCTCAAGATAATGACATCATAGACTTCATTACCACAAGATATTCAGAAAAGGAAGAATATGTAGAGGTCAGGACTACCACTTACTGTTCAAAATGGCAGCAGGGGGACATTACAGAAAAGAATTACTCTATACTTGCCTTTTTAATTAATATATTTTCTTAAATTAGCTGTATGTCATAGAATACCAGGCTCTATGGATCTTTGCATGAGGGCAGTTCGTATTATGTGCTTATAAATCATCTACTGTCAAATATGTATTCCTTGAATAAGTTTTTTATCAATTCACTTTTTAATTACATTTTGGGTAATTTTAGAAAAATAAAGGCAATGCTGTGTTTCACCCTTATAAACAGGAAACATGAAAACTATGGGATTTTAAGGTTAACAGCTGAAAATGGAGAGCACAAGTTCCTGTGTAAACATGCGTTTGCCACAGACTTTCTTTTAGAGCAAAAATAAATCAACAGTTAGAAAATAAATTTGTAGACTCTTGAGTTTGGTCAGAGAAGGTGTCCAAATGAATGTTCCATTAGTACTGTTTGGCAGCATAAGCCTTTTTTAAATTTGGCGTTATGTGGGCAACATGTCTAATTGCAAGGCATATACTGCTCAAATATTTCATTTTATTCCTGTTATTCTTGTTAACTCATTTTTATCATTCATAGTTTTACATTTGACTGCTAAAAGCAGTGTTTTCTATTCATATTCAGCTTTCTGCAGGACCACAGAGCAGGAACAATGCAGAGTTTATAATATTTGACTAAAAAGAGAAAAGTGGGGTTTTGTGGTGTGTGTGCTCTTCTTCATCATCATTAATGCACAAATGTTTTGGACCTACTTCTGCATTGCATGCATTTGATGTGCTCATTTACAGCAGCACCGAGCTTTTTTTGTTTTCGTTTTTCTTGTTTTNTAAATTATTGTTATTATGTTACATCCTCTTTCTTTTGATATTACAGAATTTTGTTGGTGTACTGCTTCTGAAAAAAAAGTATTTTCACATTTGCAGTGTGATACTTGATGTGCAATTTCTTTCATTCACCCTGTTT
>VYZQ01010436.1:3526-14434 GCA_013400655.1 Mystacornis crossleyi
TTTTTTTTTTTTTTTTTTTTTTTGTTTGGGTCTTTAGTTGGTTGGTTGGTTGGTTGGTTGGTTTGGGATTTTTAGTTACGTTTTGGTCTTAATTATAACTGCTTGCAGTCAAAAACCAAATGTAATATGAAAAGCACTCCACTGAAAGCTAAGTTCTCTACAGTTTTAATAACTGTTGCAGAAATGTAACCTGGGCTCCCAGGGAAACTCATGTGTCAAATTTGGTACAGGTAGCCAGGAAGCTGGTGGTTCCTGTTGTCACTATTGCTGTGCCCAGGCCGAGTGGAGCGGAGAGAGAGAGATTCAGAGCACAGGAGTTTCAGGAGCAAGAGTGATTTATTTCTTTATTTAACAGCTCTTTTATAGGATAATTTGTCATAGTTTAATTGGTCAGTTCTGTAACCACCTTTCAGGGTGATTGGTCAAGCTATGGGCAAAAATATTTTCTCTATTATACTATAAACAATTTGCAGGTGTTTATATTTACCAATTTCTACTGATAGCTTCTGTGAGAAAGTTTTCTCTCTCATGGGACTAGAGAGAAGCAAAAAAATCTATGCAAGTAGCATTTTCTGTATCCACAGGTTCCCAAGGAGCCAGAACTTCCAGAAACCAGTTTCATCCTGACCACCCCAAAGCTGAGGGCAATTGCATTTCCAGCTGCATGTGACACAGAGGAATATGCATATTCCCCAGCTCAGCTAGGAACACATCAGTACTTTGGACTTATCTTCTGTACTTTTCTGATATGACACATTTTAGAAATTGTTCAGTTTATCCAACTTAACAGCAACACCGAAGAAATCTCTTCTTTTGTTTGCTCTTCTTAGGCCATTGTGACTACGAGGTCTTAAGAAGGGTCTTTTGGTGGCTTATAACCAGTGCCAAGTTCCCATTGTTTTCTCCTAGGAAAAGATTAGGTTGAGTTTATTGTCACTACAACGTTCTGTAAGGGCTTCTAATAAAATATTGTGTGCTTATGCTAGAGAAGGCATATAGAAAAGGATTGCTTTGTTCTTGAATACAGGGGATGGCAGCCATAACAACTTGTACTCCATGGGAAAATTCCACCACCTGCCCCTGTTCCTTGAAAATTGGTGGCTTGGTGGAAATTGCCTTGATGCCTAAGAAGGAACACAGTCCCTGCCTTTGTCTGATACCTGTAGGATCACAAAAGAATGCGCGTCCTTGTTCTTTTCTTTACCATCTGTGGTCACAGATCCAGAAGAAAAGTGTTTGAAAACACAACACATTGTGGGGTCTGGTGGGTAGCACTGTTGATAAATAGAAGGGCCATCCCAAAAACCTGGTTTGATTTCTTGAATTACATGATGAAATATAGAGAGGGTCAAAGATTTAAATTCTGTTCCTTGTCATTCAAGAGAGAAAAACAGAAGTTGTCATATTTCACTTGCTCTGTAACTATATTCCATTTTAACTGTGAAAACAAGATCATCATTACTAGAGATCTGCATATCAGCTTTGACTCAGAAATAAAAACTCAGTACCTTCGCTGAAAGGTTGGGGAAAACCCCCAACTTTTATATTAGGTGATTAGGACAGGGAAATAAAAATAATAATAAGGCACGGAAACTGGTCATACAAGTAAATGGATGAGCTCGAGGTATTAACTGGGGATGATTAATTCATGTTGTTTCAAACTGGAATGAAGGATGAGGTTAACACTTCCACAAAATCAAGAGAATGTTTCACCTTATCCTAGCAACCCTAAGGAACTTTCTGGGTGTGTGGTGCTATCTTAGCTGGTCTGGCACCTGCAATGTCAGCTGTTGTTTTCATATGCAAAACATACGTATATGTAGTATTTCAACCTTTTCCTTTTGCATGAACATCCAAACACCATTTTGTGCAGAGTTTCTAATATGCTTTTTTTCAATAATCAAATACATCCTAGCCAAAATTTTGAAAGTTTGTTTATACCTTATTTAGCCTGATTTTTTTCCTTGCTTCTGTACGTAAATATTTGGTCTCTTTCCTTTGAAGTTCCACCTTGTATGGCAGAATAACCTTGATAGTCAGAATGAAGAATTCTTTCTAAAGTATTCTCTTTCGTGCTTTATTTCTGCCTTATGTAGCATAGGAAATGACCTATAAATGGTGAAGTGTCAAATCAAGTGGAAAATCAGAGTTACAGGGCAGATTTCTGGTATTTTGTCAGGGCAGGGAAGGTACTTCAAATGACAACAAATTAACACTAAAAGTAATATGAGAATTTGGGCTTTGATTTCTTAATTTTTCATTTGTACCTCAAGATTTAGGAGAAATAGCATGTCTCCAAAGATGTCTTCTTTTCTCATTCTGGCTCCAAGATCTCTTGTTTTCATATTCTCTTCAAAATTTTTTTAAGGTTTTCCTACGATGCCTGTTTTCCTTCCTATCTGTAACCCACTACTGATGAGCAAACCAAATTTCTTGAGATACTCTGTTTGATTTTTTTTCTACCTAACTGCTCGTTTTTGAATTATCTGTGACTTTTCTAAGATCTACAGTTAAAAGAAATCCAGTCACCACAGTGCAGAGCACAGCAAGGTATCTGGTCTCAAAAGTATATTCCGTGTTGCTGTGTCTGGCATTTAGGCTCAGTAAACAGCATGTGAAAAGATGCTTACAAAAGGCATCGAAACGATGTAATAACAGGAGAAAAAAGAAAGAAAAAAGGGAAGGAAGAAAGAAAGAACAAAAGGAAGGAAGAAAGAAAGAACAAAAGGAAGGCAGAAAGAAAGAAAAAAGGAAGGAAGGAAGAAAGAAAGGAAGAAAGGAAGGAAGGAAGGAAGGAAGGAAGGAAGGAAGGAAGGAAGGAAGGAAGGAAGGAAGGAAGGAAGGAAGGAAGGAAGGAAGGAAGGAAGGAAGGAAGGAAGGAAGGAAGGAAGGAAGGAAGGAAGGAAGGAAGGAAGGAAGGAAGGAAGGAAGGAAGGAAGGAAGGAAGGAAGGAAGGAAGGAAGGAAGGAAGGAAGGAAGGAAGGAAGGAAGGAAGGAAGGAAGGAAGGAAGGAAGGAAGGAAGGAAGGAAGGAAGGAAGAAAGAAAGAAAGAAAGAGAAAAGGAGAGTGTGGGTCATAGGCCCACACTCCTGCTAAGTGAGAAGGAAAGAGTCCTTTATTCCAGAAATGGCTGATGATGATTCCTTCTTGACTGCAAGCAGACCACATTGACATTTCTGCTTCTGGACTTTGAGCTGTACTGGAGCTGAGTGGATCAGGAGTGAGAGAATGCTGATTTCTTCTTTTTGTGTTTGGTGGATTTGTTTGTTTGTTTGGTTGGTTGGTTGGTTTTTTGTTTGGTTGGGTTTTTGTTTGTTTTTTTTTGTTTTGTTTTGTTTTGTTTTGTTTTGTTTTGTTTCCATTTAGTAGAGATAATGAAATATTAATTAGAACAAGAATAGAATACCAACTCTTCCTTCTCCTGGGAAACTGCCATAGTCACTAGAGCATGAAGTCATGAAAAGCATTACCGTTTCCCATGAATATTCAACTACTCCACACAAAGTGAAATAGCACTGGGAGGACAGAATAAACTTCAGTTCCAGCACTTATAACATGTGTTTTTCTTTCAGAAAGTAGAACATGTGTGTTTAGATCCATCCTGGAAGACAAGATAGTAAATCTCTACCTCCTGCTTCTGAATGTTGGTCCAATCTTTGAGACAAGTAAAAAGGGCAAGTAAGCATATTTTCAGCTGCTTTTTACTTGGAACATAGTCTGACAGATACCCAATACTGCACCCTGGGAAAACACCAGCATTCTCAAGAATCATAGTTAGGACTAAATGCAGGGAAAGTTTGCAGACAATGAATGGAAAATTAAGTACTTCTGGGCATGTTCTGAATAAAACTTTTGGATGCTTAATGTTCAGACAAGACACTGGTCAGAGGAGTAGTGTTTTCTGAATGAGCAGCTTCTTGAGTTGTGTTGTGCAGAAATTGCAAGGACAGTGGTTTCAGTGGCCTCTAAAAAGAGAACCTAAATAATAGGAAATAAATTGAATAGTTCCTGCCATCTCTTGGATTTATTTCTGTAGTGTCCTTGCAAACTGCTGGATGATACTTACACCAATGATAGATGTCTAGCATCAGGACTAAGAGAATCAAGATAAAAACATTTTTATACATTAAATTTTTTTGAGTTAATGTAGACCTTGTTGAAATCACTGCACTAGACTCCCACCATCAGTTCTACTCTGTTTAAGAATAACAGATACATTGCCAGTATATCCATCTACACTGTGCTTTTACTGAAACAAGATTTATATGATTTACTTCCAGTTGTCTTTTTTCCATCCTCTTTTTATGGTTGTATTTGTGTTAGATTGAGAAATACTTAATGCTTAAGTCCAAGGGTTCCTAATTTCTGATCTCTGAAGATTTTTCTTCATGTGTATATTATGGTGTTTACTCATTTGTGCAGATTTGAG
Source organism: Mystacornis crossleyi (assembly GCA_013400655.1). Classification (NCBI taxonomy): domain Eukaryota; kingdom Metazoa; phylum Chordata; class Aves; order Passeriformes; family Timaliidae; genus Mystacornis; species Mystacornis crossleyi. The sequence goes on from VYZQ01010436.1 coordinate 7,956, forward strand.
AAATCTGAGGCTAATAGAACACAAATACTGGCTTTGGGGTGAGGCATTTGTATGTGTGTTTGTTTCTTTTTTGTGTTTGCTTTTCATGTTTGTTTTTTGGTTTTGTTTCTTACAAACTCAGGAAGTACTAAGAATGAAATTTCATATATAAACATGCAGTAGTCTCAAAACACAGAATCCCAAAACAATATTGAAGCCTATCTATAGGCAACCCAAATTTCTTAAATACTAAGCAAGTGCAGATCCTGCAAGAGAAATCCAGAATGCTCAGCAGAATGTAACAAGTTCTGAGGCTTTTTTCTCTCTCCTTGTAATCAAGTAGGAACAACTGGCAGTGTAACAGCTGCCTATACATGTTTCAAAGCTGTGAAGAACAAGGCTAAAGTTTATGTCAGTTAATCACAATTCTGTCATTGACTTACAAGGTTTCTGGATTTCATCCCAAGGAAGGTTAACAGTTAAATCCATATATATGTTGTTAACAAGAATTAGAAACCAATTCAGACTACTAAGAAAAACAATCAGAGCTTATAATATCTGCAGTGATAGTGAATATTAAAACAAATTGTGATATTCCCATTGTTGAGAGTGAAATGATCAGTAAACATTCTTTGCAGGCAAGGAGGAAAACAAAAAATATTATTCATGAGAAATATTGTTATGGAGCTAATTCTGCCACCCTTCAATTTATTATTGTAGTGTCCTTGAAATGCTGTAGTGCAGCATATCACTACAGTTATATAAGAAATAACAAAGTCTTTCAATCTACAAGGTAACTGCTGCAGATTTTTCAGTGGTAAACTGAAGACATACCCTCTTTTTATTTTATCAGAAAATACAAGAATTAACAAGCAGATATGGGAGAGGAGCTTCAGTTAAATAGTACTTGATGATACAAATTATCAAGGTTGTAATTTTGGACCAAATACATAAGTCCTGTTTTTCTTAGATGGAAAGAAACTTTCACAAGAAATACTGTTTAGTGCATATTAAAAGCAAGTTGAAGGAAATGACAAAAGGTACTCCACATCAGGATGTCTCAGGTTAGGTGTGAATGAGATAAGAATTTTCCTGACCAAGCTCTGGAGCAATTGCAGATCTGCTTAAAGGCTGCCAGTCTGCAATACCTTCCTTAGGTGGGAGAATGTTAAAATCCTTCTGTAGCTCTATTACTCTACGTTAATATGCATATTTCAAATCAACTAGAACTTACTCGCATATCAAGTGAAACTGCTAGTCCCAGTGGGTCTTAAAATCTTAATAAATATTTTAAACCCAAGTTTGTTTTAAAAATGCAGTGTTTATGTCTGGGGAAGAAGAAAAACAATACATACACTGCACTAGAAGACATTTTTAGGAATGAATAATCAAAGTCAGGGAAGCAACAATAAAACAGGACAAAAAGCAAATGGAGTGTATCAGTCTAGATTGTCTCAATACCTTTTTTCTGTAATTTTCTAGGCAAAACAAATACGATAAACTTCAGAAGGCTCTTCCCTCACCACTGTGCAGCTGGCAATCACAGTACAAGCAATTCCTTGCCAGAAGGCACACATGGACCCAATGATGATGCTGCAAACCAGAACATATGTATACTCTCAGTAGCAAGACATACAGCTGAGGGGAACACAGGGCATATTTCAGGCTATGACAAAGGCTAAAAAGTTTGTGCTGTCTTTCAGTAGTCAGACAAAGAAATGGGAGATAGAAACCATGGTGATATGCAGAAATCTTTGCAATATGAAGCAGAAGAAGGAAGGAAAACAAGATTTCAAAAAAGAGGAGATAAGGAACATCAGATTGAAAATACAGTGATATAATATCTTACTGTCTAAAAAGTGAATGGATGTATCACATAGCATGGTACGTGATCTGATCATCTGGTATTTGGCTGTTATAATGACCCACTCTTTTTTTTCAAGTGCATATTCTGGGTTTATTGCTTTATGATTGCAAACACAATGAGTTTACCTGTTCCTACACTCAAATTTAGAGAGAGTTTCCCAGAAGTCATGGTGGAGGAGTTAAATTCCTTTAGTTTTATTCTCTGCTCTGCTGGGTGTTTCCCTAGTCTTCAGAAGATATCCTGGCACTCTTCTATTTGGCATTCATGAGCCTGAAGAATTTTCAGCTTTTATTGTTCCTTTTTTCCTCTTTTTTGTTCAACTGTACTTTTAAGGAAGGTTCAGCTTGTCACTGTGAAGTGAATTTTCCTTTTTTCTGTTACAGCTTCCACAACCTTTCCTCAGGCATATTTACAGAAAGACTCCTTCTTATATTATTCTACTGGTAGTTTTTATCCTGATCATCCACTTTCCTCTCACATGAAAAAGGAAAAAGGTGGTCCCTTTTCCTCCCACACAATTAATGAGTGAGTGGATCTGCATCATCGTCTTGGTGTTTGTAGCCCACAGAAAGTTCTGACCACCTTCCTGAAATGTGAGATAGGTCTCTGCACTTCTTGTATCTTTCTTCAGATGCCAACTATCCTTCTGTATTTCTTCCTTATTTCTGACCAACTAACATGTAGTTCCATGTGCTGCACTCATTTCTTTTGATCTTTACTTGTGTACATGTTTCTGTGTTTTTTCTGTTGTGCAAATTACTTATTTTTTTTTCTCAGTAGAGTGATGTGATTACTTTTTCCACCCTCCATATATTTTAGTAATTACTGTATGACATACGTCAGCTCCTCACCCATCCCCAGGCGGAGATCCAGTGCCCTCCTCCTGGTCACTGACATGGAGGGTGACATGTCCTCCTTGTCTTCCCTGTCCTTCCTAAAGAATCTGTATCCATCCATTCCAACAGTCCAGTCATACTCCACCACATCTCCATGAAGCTGATAAGATCTTAGCCGTGTAGATGTGAGCTGTCTCTCACTCTTTTTTATTCCCCTTGTTGAGTGCATTCCCATGGAAGCTGGCCTCGGTGAAGCCAGCTTACTGTCTGGAGTGGCTGGAATTCCTTAGTGCTGCTCTCCTGCTGACCTGTGATCCTTCTCCACACTGTGGGCATCTCTTGTTGATCCTGATATCAAAATGGAAAGTGGTAGGAGTGGAATGGATTGAGGCTCCCCTCCCCTGGCAACTATAGTTTAAAGCCTCTTGATCAGTTTACCAAGTCCATGACTGAAGATGCTTTTCCACATTTTGGATAAATGGACCTCCACCAGCCCTGGAACAGAAATTATAGGCAAGCTTCTTAAAGGTTATACATGCAAACATGGTTTAAATTATTCGTTCTTTTGCAAAATCTTTATGACTCTAGCACCATTTGTCTTAGTATTTGTCGATTTTGACTCTTTGAGGTTTAAACCCTACAGGAAGAACTCCCCTCTCCATTTGTATATTTCTGCACTGCTGGCTGCACTGAGATCCCAGTTTCAGGTGCAGGTGTTCTGGGCTCTGTTTTTATATTAAAAAAATAGTCAAACATTTACATATGTTTGTATAAATGAAGACATATGCACAGCACAAGCTGTGTGTACTTGCTATACATCAACTATTGGATGAGTGGCTCTTTAAGAAGAAAAATATCCATATGCCGTATGAAAGAACAGGGGTTTAAAATACATATTTAAAAACATCCATTCATTTTCATTTTTCAGCTCGTCAATTGCATAGATCAAAACAAGCAAAAGGTGAAGTACCCTGTAAACATTATCTATGAGTTTGAATGTTTCTTATTACCTGCAGGTCAAAATAGATTGTCACATTAACATGGAAAATAGAGAAACCCTAAGACCAAGCTTCCTGCAATTTGGCATATATTGGGCGAAAATAAAAGAGAACATTTGTTTTATTATTGAGACGACTGTGTAGGAGATGCAGATGCAGACCATCAATAATGTTGGTATTATACCTTTTAACTGAAATACTGTAGGACTGTTACAGACATATAGTAAAATGATAAGGACTTCAGCCTGTAGCTAAAATACAAAAGGCACTGAATGGAGGCTGGTAGCTTTTCTTGCATTTATAGTATAATTGCAGCTGTTTTCAAGCTAGCTATAACATGAAAATGAGTAAAAATTCAATGTCAGTAATATAATTTGGTGTCATGTATCAGAGTTTCTTAGCAACAACCCAGTAACGTTCAGTGGAGGCCATGCTTAAATGAAGTAATATTGCATCAATGGAGAATATTTTCAGTGACTGTTTATGCTTCAGGTTTTTCACTGAAATAACGTAGATGTTACAAGAACCTTGTTGCTCTAGGCTGAAAACATGAATCACTGGATTGTTTTCTTTTGTTTTTAAAAACCTGCATAGAGCTCAGCTGTGACAGTGTTCATTAAACCAAAAACAAAACCCACTTCAAAATACTTCTCTTTCTTGTAAACGAAGATTATCTGTCCTATAAGGAAGGCTGTTTTTCAGCTCCTGAGATCTCTCTCGAGTAACAGTCTTGGGATGGACCCACAGTGTTGAATGTGTGTATGTGTAAAGCAATACTTGAAGGAAGAAAAAAGTGGAAGGTTTTTTTCCCCCATGTTTGAGATATATAATCTAGGCAATGTCCAACCCCCTTCTCTCTTAAAGTTCAAGCCATTTCAGGTAAATTTTTAAAATTTCATCAACAAGAGGGGAAAGACTTTAATCAAATAATAAAACCAGAAAAAGACAAGGAGCAGGGAATATTAGAGATTACTACTAATACTTTGATATCCTGTTTTAATATTTTTATAATCTTATGATTCTGTATTCATTACCCAAAAGACAAAAAACTGGGTGTGAATTTACACTGTTCTGGCAACAACTTGGATCAGGATCAAATTCTCCTCTGCCACTCACAGATGCGGTTTCATGGAAGTTTGCATTACCTGAACCTCTGGTCCCTGCATGGTCAGAATGAGACAAAACACCTTCTGGAAATTTTCATGCCCTTTGTATGATGTACTTTGCATTTGCAGAAGATCAGTTCAGGTTTTCTTTTTCCTTTCTGATCCAAGCATTAGGGAGATACACAATCTAAGTGCTTTCAAAATATCAATTTTTTGTGATAGAGGAGCACAGGTACAAAATTATTGGACTTCAATCAAAGAATGAGCCTTCCCTTGTCAGAAAAAGTGCTTAATATACGTGTATACCATTTACTTCAAAATTACTTTTCCAATCAGTTAACCAGCATTTAAGGTCCATCAGAAGAGTTTAACTTCCAAAAAAGACGCATTGTGTTTCAAAGCAACAAAGCAGATGAAAGGGATAAAGATAGCGCATGTATGAAAATAGCATTGTGAGCAGCTGATGAACATTAACCGTGAAGCTACTGGGTATCATTGGAATTGCAGATCTGACCCAGGTAAGTTCAAACAAGCTATTTACTTTTACCACCCAACTGTTACTATCTTGGATTTTTCAGGGGTGGGGAAATGTTAAGTTGGCAAACTGACATTTCTATTTCAGTGGGCCACTGAAGTCTTTGTCTGGTGTGCAAAATTAACCAAAACAAAGTTTCTCCCCACTGACATCCCTTCCCAAATAATGGTTTTTTGGAATGGGCCTCTGGGCCAGTGTCTTTGCACAGACAACACCTTTGCTTGCAAGAGATAAATCCTCATGTCATTCAGAGAGTGTTCAAGCATGGATTGCAAAGATGATGAGATTCATAAATCCTGGGAGAGAAATAACTTATTTTTCTAAGTCCTCATAACAAAATAGAAACAAGCAAAGAAAGGGCCTCTTGGATGAAATAATTGCTTCGTGTCACACTGTGTAAGCAATCCATGCTCCAAGGCCATGCAAGGGACATGTTGACATAGGCGGATGCAGATACGGCATATCTCTCTCACCCCTGCTCTGGCCAGGCAGGTGCAGACCAGCTTTGGTCAGGAACCCTTGAACTCATGTAAACACACCACAAGCCCATACTTTACCCCTTTGAAGACTTTTATTTCAGGTCCAGCAGCACTCCAGCAGTGCTGCGCAGGCTCTGAACAGAGCCGGCTCCCAAACGCCAGGCCGGAGCGGGTGCGGGACGGACACGCAGGAGACACGCCGTCGGCCTGGCACGGCGCTGCGCAGTCCAGGTAGGAGCATGGCGATTTCTATAGGGCCTCAGGTGACCAAACCTCCACTAAATCCAGAAGGTCATCATTAGAGGCTACAGGAGAAAGCGTGGAAAATCTGAACCCGGCATTTCTAAAACAATGGACCTGTCAGAAAACTTTCTGCCTTGTCTCGAGGACTCGTCCAGAGAGACAGGAGGGGTTCAGCTAAACCACTGTGTCCAGTCTGAGCCGCTGATTGGGCTGAGGCTGGCACTCAGGTAGTGACCGCCTGTACCTGCCTCTCTCTTCTCACATGCTCTTTTCTCCTTCCCATCTGCACTGAGGGTGGTGAGAAGAGAAAATGTGGTAGGGGGGGAAAGTTTTAACACATCTACAAAACACATAGGATTTCTGCAGATTAAAATATACTTTCTGTCTTCAGAACAAAACAAGAAGCTGAAAAAACTGGCCTTTAAATTCCATTTTT